>JAGFPH010000361.1:22805-36350 GCA_018207615.1 Philaenus spumarius
GGGTAAATAACAAGGGTGTTCCGTTGACGGAGGTGGGTAGATTCTAAGCATGCCCTAACGTAATAGAACCGAATAAGAAGCAAAATTACTGATACATGTAAATTAATGCCACCACATTTGTTTTCAGTTTTATTTACAAAACAGTTTGTGTTGCATACTTGCATGGTAAGACAAAATAATTTTAAGTTTAATAACTGCTTTCACCAACAATTAGATGGACTCGTAATGGGTTAAAGTTACTGCAATAATCGTTTTCTCTAAGATATATATATATTGGTATGGTTACGTACATGAATAAAGCGGGAAAAGATTATTGCTAATGAGAGCTATATTGGCAAGGCTCAAAATAAATGTAAAGCTGCATGGAAAATTGTAAAATCTGAAACTAATGTTGGTTCTAAAATCCACTTGAAAGTTATTGATTCTAATGTATTTAATAAGTATTTTATTAATGCAACAATTCAGCCAAATAATAGCCAAAAGCCAGATGATTACAGTCCTGCTATGAAGTTGTTGGATAATTTAATTTCAATTTATAATGGGGCAGAAAAATAATTTTTGAGTGGAAGAGTATTAGTGTAAAAGATGTTTTAAAATGTGTTTCAGGATTAAGTACTTCACAAAGTGGAGACTTTTATGGTCTATATAACAAAATAGTTAAGGAGATCATTAATTTTATTGTAGAACCACTGACCTTTCTTTTTAATGTGGCATTGGAGGCGGGTACATTTCCAAATTCTAAAAATTACAAAAACTGTACCAATCTATAAAAAAAGGGAATAAATTATGTCCCTCAAGCTATAGACCAATATCCTTAGTACCAATTTTCAGTAAGGTTTTCGAGCATTGTATAAAGGACCAGTTATATGGGTTTTTCATTAAAAGTAAACTGTTGTGTAGAGAACAATTTGGTTTCCTTCCTGGGCTAAACACCACTAAAGCTGTTGAAGCTGTTGTAGAACATGTTTTATTAAGTTTTGAAAATAGAGAATACACTTCAGCTACACTAGTCGACTTATCTAAAGCTTTCGACAGTATTCCCCATAAATTACATCTAGAAAAACTGTATTCTTATGGAGTTAGAGACGTTGAACTAGGTTTGTTTCGATCTTATCTCAGTAATAGACAGCAAATGGTTGTTCAAGGCCAGGATACTATAAAAATTGGGGTATCACAGGGATCAGTTCTAGGTCCTTTCCTTTTTATTGTGGCTGTAAATGACTTTTCCATTAATATGCCCTGTAAGACTATTTTGTATGCAGATGACACCACGTTTTTAAACTGTGGTAAAAGTGTTGAGCTCTTAAAGTTAGAACAGGACAAATCATTAGGAAAAGCTTTGCATTGGTTCAAAGCAAACTCTCTTGTTGTAAACCAAAGTAAAACTGAAGAACTTGTATTTTCACTGAACAGTTTAAGTAAAGATTCCACTGCCAAAACTGTAAAATTGTTAGGTATGCATTTGGATTGTCAGTTAAATTGGGAGTATCATGTAACAACTCTATGTAGCAAATTGTCTAGAGTTACCTATTTGATGCGCAAATTGAAGGCTTGTGTCAGTATGGGCATACTAATTAAAGTGTATTATGCATTTTGCCATTCACATTTGACGTATGTTATAACACTACGGGGTAACAGAAGTGGTTCTAAGAAAGTTTTTGTGTGGCAAAAAAGAATCATAAGAACTATAAAGAATATGGCAGAAAGAGATAGTTGTTTACACATATTTAAAGAATTTAAAATAATGGCATTACCCAGTTTATATTATTGTATATATTGTAAATATATTATTGTTTACTAGATGTTAAGGCGAATTTAAAGAACTGTACTTTCAGGCAAAATATTCATAGTTACAATACTAGAAGGAAATATTGTATAGATACAATGCATGTAAGGCTTAAAAAAACTGACAACAGTATTTTATGTATGAAACTAAAACTTTTTAATAAATTGCCTGAGGAGGCTCGGACAGCTAGATTAAGGAATTTTAAATTAAGAGTCGGTAGTTGGATCTAATTGAAAGCTTTTTATTCCATCCAGGAGTATTGGTTTGTGATACTAATTCATTAAGTTTTTTAATGTTTATTAAAATAGGTTGTCTTTTTGTAGTTGATTGTGGTTGTATATTTATATTAGATTTTAACTGTTTCTTATCCTAATTTAATTTTATTGTTATATTAATGTCACTTTTAAAGAATGATGTGTTGGAAAAATTGTGAAAATTTACTACTAGAGATTTTGTTATACTATGTTGACACTGTCTATTGCCATAAAAAAATGTGCCTGATGACAATAAAAGATTTTGAATTTTGAATTTGAATTTTGTATGCTTTATTTTTATTTAATGGTACGTCCAGGCAATGAATTCTCTATGAATTGAATTAATCCTGTAATTAAAAGCATTATATTCGCTACAGAAATAGGCGAGAATGGTAATATAAACAACTAGCTCCGCAACGGTAAAAACTTTTGAATATTTATGAAACTTTTGGAACTCATTCTACAAGAAAAAGTAAGGAAAATAGCTAAACAAACATAGGTCCACTAAACTTTTTAGGCGGGGTGATTTTTATTTTATAATAACTGTTTCAGGCTACACCCACCTTATTTTTAGACCACGGTGCAATCTCCAACCCATGTTTTTTGGAACACATTAACAGTTTGAGAACGTCGATACAATTCACCGTAGAACTAGAAAAAGGTGGATGTTTGCCCTTTCTAGATGTTTTTGTTCAGAAGTCGGATATCGGTATTGTTACTTCAGTATTTATAGAAAACCCACGAATACTGGAAAGTACTTACATTATAATTCACATCATCATTGAAACGGGTTTGAGTTAATAAACGTATCAGTTGAGGGATTTTGTGTTCAAAGTTTGTTCTATCAAGTAGACGCTATAAGTTTAACATCCTATATTTTTGGTGAATATTTAAATGGTAAGACCTAAGGTGGTCAATGAACACCGATCATGGCCCCCAGAACCGGTTTTGGGGTGTTATTAAAGATTTTATATATGATGATTGAAGATGATGATTGTTTTTTATTGCTTCTGTTTACAAAAATATAAATTAATTCTTACAAACAAACATATTTTTAAAACTAAACAAAACTGAACTGATCACAGAAAATTACAGAAGCAATAAAGGAAGCCCCGAGGTAATGAAACCTGTGTGGGTTGGTTTTAAAACAATATGTATACATACATAAAACAAAATTCAAAGATAAAATTGAGTTATCCGCAGCCGACCGAGTTCAAAATAAATATACACACAATTATGTACATTTAAATCTATAAACAAAAATTTGACTTCTAGTCTTTATAAACAACGCATACATATGCCTGACTTAATTTGACTTACATATATATACACAACACATATAAATTATAAGAGTTTTACAAAAGCTATAATTGTTTAGTTTTTTTTTTTTTTTTATACAACTATTTCACGATATGTTTATTGTAAATATGTAGATATACACTATACACAGGCACCACTCAGACTGAGCATACATACTTGCAAGGATACGACGCCTGAATATAACACCAAAGTGTAACATTAAAGATATCACAATAAAATAAGAAAGTACATCTTCAAGTTCGAGCAAAATATTACGTAGCAAACTGGAGAACTTGTGTCTATTCGAACATGATTTAATACTTTCTGGCATACAATTAAAACATTTAGGTGCTAGATATGCATAAGATTTCATATAAATAGTTGAATTTGGTTTAGGTACAAAAACATTTTATCTATTCCGCAATGTCAAAGCTCAAAATGCCATCTCTATCCCCGCTTCTGTCAAAAAAGGTTCTCAATCTATATATATAAAATCCAAATACCATTCACTGACTCATCACGAAATCTCAAAAACTAACGAACGGATTGAATGAAATTTGGAATGTAGCTTCCTCTAGGGCCGTGGGTGCTCGCTAAGAAAGGTTTTCAAAAAATTAGAAATCTTAGGGTGTTTGGGGGGTATTGGGGGTTTTGGGGGGTCAAAGTTACTAAATCACAATTTCTCTAAAACTACTGAACGGATTGGAATGAAATTTGTTATGTAGCTTCCTATAGGGCCATAGGTGCCGGCTAATAACAGGTTTCAAAAAAATAGAAAAAATCTTAGGGGGGTTTGGGGGGTCAAAGTTACTAGATCACGATTTCTCCAAAACTACCAAACGGATTGGAATTAAATTTGGTATGTAGCTTCCTCTAGGGCCATAGGTGCTCGCTGAGAAAGGGTTTCAAAAAATTCGAAATTTTAGGAGGGGTTCGGGGGTCTAAGTTTCCAAAAATCCCAATAAGAAATACATAGTGTAATATATTTATTGATATTTTTGTTGTCGTTAATATACATTTAACTTCGATTTGTCTATCCATGCAAAGCCGGATCGGGCAGCTAGTATTTTATAAATAAACAGGTGTTTAAAAGGTAATACATTCAGTTTTTTGAAAAAAGGTGCAGTGTGTTTGGTTTTGGGTTTGTACGATAAGATACGAAACAAATTCTTCTTCAGTGTAATTATTGGTTTTAATGTAGTAACGTAAGTCCCTCCCCAAATTACGAGACCATATTCTAACTTAGAACTAACCAGTGCAAAATAGATCATTTTTAATACATTCACGTTACATACGTATCTGAGCAAATAAAATAGAATGATATATTTTATTAACTTATTATTTAGATAGGTTGTGTGTTTCTTCCAAGTAAAATTGGAATAGACAAACGGTCCCAAGTACTGAATTTCTTGAACTTGTTCAATCGGGGGACATGGACATAAATCCCTATTGCAGTTTATCTCATGGTACTTTAGTGGAACAGAGAATCGTATATGTTTGGTAGTACTAAAAATAATATATTTAGATTTTGGGCTCATGACCATGTAATTTCTTATGAACCACCAACGCATTGCACAGATGTCACTTTGCATGTAAGTTCGCAATAGTTCCTCCTCAGTGTGTACATATGTGGTCGCACTCTAAAGGCCACATTTTATATCCGATTTGTTCTCAATTTGGTACACACGTTGATTTTACAAGTCGCTCGGACGAGTTCGATACCAGAAACAAACGGAAGTAAATTTTTATTTAGTTACTAGAATGAAACGTTTTTAGGAGTTATCTAAAAGAATTTTTATAAGATATTATTCTTTACATTTTGTTTTTTTACACGAATTTATAGCCTGTCCGGTTCCACAAAAATAAATCAAAATGTAAAATCCTATAAAAGTACAAAGTTCAAATCCTAGTGAGGGATTCTACAGTGGCCGACGCGACGGCCGCATTTTCTTCTGATGCGAGGCCGACATCCGAGAAACAAACTCACAAAGTGAGTTCGTACACTGCACTGCGAGCGAAGCAAAGCAGTTCATAATAAGAGGCCATAAGGTTGAGGTGCGAACTCGCAAAGCGCAGTACTTAAATCGAGGCCACAAGGTCGAGCAAAGCGATTTTCCCCCCTTCAAACGAAAAGAAGCAAAGCGTAAACCGGGGCTGGAAGCTGAGGTGCAAACAAATTCTACTATTATATTTCGTACACGCGGGCAGCTATTCAACACATTTGTGAGTAGACTAATTTCCTAGATAGTTGGTTTTGTTAGTTCAGTAAAAACGTGTTACAAATATACAGTTTGTTAGAAAAGTCACGGAACGATTTAATATTTCAAAATGTACGAGTCTTATGAGACACAAATAAAAGCAGTTATTCACAACCATAAAAGAACTACTTTTTGGTGAGTTTGAAATTTTTGTCCGCCATCTTGGAATGAACTTCATTTTTTTAAATGGGAAGGTGGTCATGTGATACACCATTTCGATGTAGAATTTCAAGAGAAAACCAACAGTGAAATTTGCACATCCATATCTTTAACAGATTAAAATGGCGGCCAAAAAACAACGAAATCGTATTTTCCGATTTTGCCCCAATTTGCTGTACTATTTTAAAAAAAATATTAATCATTCTATTTTTTGGAGTCAGAATTAAATAAGCTTTCAAACGATATGCCACAAAACTGTGTTTGATTGAGCCACTCGAAATCAATTTTGAAAAAATCAAAATGGCTGTAACTCAAATTTTTAAATACTCCCAAATATTGTTGTGTGACATATCGCTTGAAAGCCTATTTAATTCTGAATCCAAAAGAAGAATAATTAATAATTTGTTTTTTAAATAGTACAGCAAAATGGGACAAAATCGGAAAACACGATTTCGTTGTTTTTTGGACGCCATTTTTAATCGGTTAAAGATATGAGTGTGGAAATTTCACCGTTGGTTTTCTCTTGAAATTCTACATCGAAATGGTGTATCACATGGCCACCTTCCCATTAAAAAAAAATAAAGTTCAT
The DNA here is from genome assembly GCA_018207615.1 of Philaenus spumarius. Lineage (NCBI taxonomy): Eukaryota > Metazoa > Arthropoda > Insecta > Hemiptera > Aphrophoridae > Philaenus > Philaenus spumarius. The sequence goes on from JAGFPH010000361.1 coordinate 29,151, forward strand.
TCTAAGATAGCGGTTCCAAGATGGCGGCAAAAATTTCAAACTCACCAAAAAGTAGTTCTTTTATGGTTGTGAATAACTGCTCTTATTTCTATCTCACAAGGCTCGTACATTTTGAGATATCAAACCATTCCGGGACTTTTCTAACACACTGTATACATCGAGAACAGAGGTTTTTTAAAACGGACAAACTAAACTTAACTTGAACCTACTTAAAATGTGTGTCTTAGAAGTAATAATATGATGAGCACCAACAACATGATTTTAAAGGATATAGATACTGAAACCCCTTTCCCCCGTCCCTAAATTAAAAAGGGCTAACGGCTACACGGACTAATAACTTTTCCATTACGTGAGTTGAGTATAAAATATCTTGAAACCGCTCTCGGCCCTATTAGGGAAAGTTTAGATTTTAACACTGCCTGGTGGTTTTATTAATCCATAAATCGGAACAGAGTTCATTTCATGGTGTGCTGTTTAGATTAACACTTCCCTGTCAGGTAATATTTCCTTTTTGTTAGTTACACACAAAGTTTCTACTTATTTGGTGTCATTTTAAGATAGTGGCCCTAAACGTATAAAGAAAGTGACTTTAAAGGTACAAGGATAGTGACCCTAACTTACAGCTTGGTGGCCCTAAATGTACTGAAATAGTGAACCTAATATAATATATATATTATATAAGGCTCAATTTAAAAAAATGATAAACATTAAAAGACCTATAGTTTGGTATACCACCCGGCCTACGTTGCGGACAGTTGAAACGAAAACGTGGAGTAATCGTTTGACACGCATGCGCAGAGTATCTAACTACGTTAGCATGAGTTGGTCTGATCGAGACGGGAATTAAAACGGTTCTCCTTATCCAACTCCAACCGGTAGTTGAGAAGAATCATTTCTATCTACTCTCTGCGATGCATATTTCATAGCCAATGTACAGAGTATCTATACTGATATTATAAAGAGGTCAAATTGTTTGTTTGTATGTACGGGGTAATCTCTGGAACTACTGAACCGATTGAAAAAATTGTTTTACTAATAAAAAGCTGCACTATCCCTGAGTAACATATTCATTTTGATAAAAACATTTTTTATTTCAATATTTGTAAATTTAGTCGGAAAAATTCTTAGGTTAGGCCTAGACTGATGAACCATCACATGTATTTACATTTATTACCACACCAACCAATTGAACAAAATAACAGATAAAACAGCTGTTTGCTCCAATATTACCATTAACAGATGATTTCAAACTTTGAAACAATTATTTGTATTTCTAACTTCTAGGTTAGGTTTTTATTGAAGTGTAGATCTGATCCTTGCTGGTTCTTTTAACCTTTATTATAACTGATGTTATAAAATATACGAAATAATTTGATTTGAACATTTTAATACATTTTAATCATAGGCCTACTAAAATCAATGATTTTGTAGACTAATCATTTAGTATTAATTTCAGTTTGTTTTATTATTTTGTGTTTAGGTTAGTTCTTTTTTCACAACAACCATCGAATTCTGGAAGTGTTGGTTAGATATTTCGCAAATAATAAAATGTTTATAAATGTAAATCATTTTTGGGAAATTAAATATTATTATTATTTCAATTAATCCCAAATATTTTATATTCAGTCATTTGTTTATTTCTCAAGATTATGAATTAATGGAAATGTATGACTCAACAGAAATACTTCATTAAATATCTTTCCTTAAAGAGATTTTCTTCAATTAAATTCCACATAAAAATTGCCTAGTCCTAAAATAATAAAATTGACAAAAAATTAAAAGAGAACAATGTATAAAATCAACTGTTTCTAGAACCTAAGAAGTTTCAATTCTAACAAGCGAAAGTATCACGCCCTGTTTTCATTTCCCCAAATTTCTACATTTATTTACTTTTAATCCCAGGTATTACTTTGTCTAAAAAGGTGTATGACTAACAATGTTTGGTAATATATTTTTAAAATGAACACCGTTCGGTAGCAGTAAAAAAAATTTAAAATACCACAACTGCATACGTTTAGAAACACCGTCTTGAAACGGGGTCAAGTAATTCAGCTCTTTTTTTTCAAAACGTTTACTAAAACCTTTGCTAACATAATATACCTTTAAACGTTTTAGCACACGACATTTGAGCCACTGGGATTTAAAAGCAATATTTCCCTTCGATTCTTTAGATGGAAACTAATTGGGTTTCAGAGATTTACTTACCGCAAGAATAATCTATATATATATATATATATATATAAAAGCGAAATACCACTCACTCACTCATCACGATTTCTCAAAAACTACAGAATGGATTGAAATGAAATTTGGTATGTAGCTTCCTCTAGGGCCATAGGTGCTCACTAAGAAAGGGTTTGAAAAAATTAGAAATTTTAGGGGGGTTTGGGGGGATCAAAGTTATTAAAAAACGATTTCTTTAAAACTACAGAACGGATTTGAATGAAATTTGGTATGTAGCTTTCTCTAGGGCCATAGGTGCTCACTAAGAAAGGGTTTGAAAAAATTCGAAATTTTAGGGGGGTTTGGGGGGTAAAAATTACTAAATCACGATTTCTCCAAAATTAAAGAACAGATTGGAATGAAATTTGGTTTGTAGCTTCCTCTAGGGCCATAAGTATTCACTAAAAAAGAGTTTTAAAAAATTGGAAATTTTAGGGGTGTTTGGGGGGTAAAAATTACTAAATCACGATTTCTCCAAAATTACCGAACAGATTGGAATGAAATTTGGTATGTAGCTTCCTCTAGGGCCATAGGCGCTCACTAAGAAAGGGTATGAAAAATTTCGAAATTTTAGGAGCTGTTTGGGGGGATCAAATTTACTAAAATCATAATTTCAGATCTTTTATTATTATGACAATAGTGCTTTTATTATTTAAGATCTATATATATAAAAGCCAAATACCACTCACTGACTGATCACTTAAAAAGAATACAATTACGTTAAAAAGACTGAAAATACCAACCACCACGGGCAACGCCGTACGGGTCAGCTAGTGGTTTATAATTGTGCTTCTATTTGGGTATTTATTTCAGAGTGTGTTGAGCGCATAATCGTACCAGCTGGAATACAGCCAAGAGTCGACGAAATTAAAACGTCAAAACATATTAAAATATTTTGTCAGTGCCTCTGTGATAACTTCATACAAAGACAGATAGGAAGTTTAGGTCAGAAGTTGATTTATTTATCTCAACCCAGCAGGTTAAACTGTTTACCATTTTACTTATCAATATTATTTCACACACATTTATTCCGACCTATAAATTAGCAAGTGAAAAATCTATGTTGTTTTACGCACAATAAAACCAAGTTAAAACATTACAGATGATAATAAATTATTGTCACCATCAACAGTTAATTTGATGGATGGTCCTATTTTATTCTGTAATTTTAAAATGTACGGGCAAAATCTACCATTCATTGTTGAAACATCAGATAAACCAGCTTCACACAATTTTAGCACTGTTTTATTTTTCACTTTAAGCAGATAATTCCATTTTGTGAACCGCTCAGGATCAGGGTTAGGATTTGGTGTCAATCTCTGAGTGTGTCGCGGATTGTGTGTGCAGTCGACGATCAAATTCTACCATTCATTGTTGAAACATCAGATAAACCAGCTTCACACAATTTTAGCACTGTTTTATTTTTCACTTTAAGTAGAGAATTCCATTTTGTGAACCGCTCAGGATCAGGGTTAGGATTTGGTGTCAATCTCTGAGTGTGTCGCGGAATTTGTGTGCAGTGGACAATCAAATTCTACTAGGCAAATTCTACTGCCGGGTACCGCTTGGCTACAAGGAGGACGACGACGGGACTAATATAAGCTACGGCCTAAATGTTTTTGGTTTTGTTTGAAATTATAATTATGGCCGGCTGAGACAACTGTGCATGGCTATCGGTTTCGCGGGGGTCGTTATGACAGTTAGTAATCCTGTATTGTGACTTGAATAGGGACATGGGTGAATAGCTCTGCAGCGCTTAGATCGCCTTGTAACCCTACTAGTGTCTAGTGATAACCATTATAATGAATTTTTATGTGTATGTATTGTTTGTCAAAGCTGGTTACACGAGTATGGTTGTTGTGAGATAGTGGTGTTTGGAGCCTTAACCTGGTGAATCAGTGGTCCGTGTACCCTCGGTTAACCTCGTTGTAAGGGTTTAATCTCTCTCGATTTTGAATAATCACCCCTTCTCACGTTTCATTTTGACAAAAAGACAAAATTAATTTTTCATCCAAAATTAATAAACAGACAAAGATATCTGACATTGTATTAATAAAGGAAATGGTTTCTTAACAGACATCGTTAGCTGTGGTTCGGATTCCACGTAAAACTGTAGGTCCCGTCTTCATTAGCCTTAAGTGCAAAACAGTAGGACGTTAAAACACAAAAAAAAAAAAAAAAAAAAAAAAAAGGAAGCATCCGTTATAAAGTTGTTCACTTGGAGATTTTCTTACTTCAGAAGATATCCATAAAACATAGGCTCTCTACGTCTTTTGCACTAAGTTACGCCAGGCCTTTTATACCAATTTCTAGGCCTAGATAGAGCGGTTGAGACATTCCTAGATATAATCAGTATCTATGTAATCATACATAGACATACGTAATCAGTATGTCAGATTAATTGCAATTCGGTGCAAGTCAGAAGTCGGTGCAAATCACGTCAATAAAAAACAATAAGTCTCAACTCGGTGCAAAATATGTAGTCCCTTAAAAGCCTATGTTACCGCTAATCTCCCGTAATGTCGATGAGGGATGTGCCAAGTTGTTAAATGGAGGAATACATACATTTTATATTATGACGAGTCAAATTTCTTTTGGACAACTCGCTAAAACTGTTTTTGAATTGTTTTTTGCGGCACTCTAACGGCCGCAATTTAAGTCAGACTTAGTCCAAATTTGGTACACACGTTGGTTGTTTAAGTAGCTCAGACAAGATCGTTAGCTAAAACAATCCAACAACCGTAGGTACATTTTTTACCGGAATAAATTACGTTTGTTTCGTGAAACAATTTTCTATTTCAGATATGATCAGGTGAAGAGAAACTAAAATAAACCTCAAATTTTCCTCAAGTCTCTGTCATAATCCCATCAAGATGTTTAAAAATAGATTCCAGAATTTCACACACACAAGACTAAAAAGCAACAAATAATAATTTAAATACAAAATTTTGTTTTAATATAATACGCTCTTAAAAGGGGCTAAAAAGTATACAATAATTTCTCCTAGTCTGATACAGATTTATAACCACATACAGATTGTCCTGAAAAAGTTCGTCCCGCGTTTTTCATTTTAAATTTTAAAGTTTTTTTAAAACCAATTAAACATTTTCAGGACAATTGGGGTAAGGATTCTGTATGGTGTTAGGAATCTGTATGGAGTTAAACATCTGTATGGGATTAGGAATATTTATGGGGCTAGGAGATATTATTGTATACGTTTTAGTTCGTTTTAAAAAAGGTGGAATATTTTTTTTTAACTTTGTATTTAAATAATTACTAGTTGACCCGTGCGAACATTTCGCATGTTAGGAGTAGGCCTAGTTACCTGATGTAATACATTGATTTAATTGAGTAAATTACGATTATTTATTTACACTGGTTTAATTTTACAAAAGTTTATAACGCTTCAGGTTGATTTCACTTGCATATAGAATGTAAAACATAGATGGCGCCTTTCATTCAGAACCATATGAAGTATAAAGTAAAATTTGTTCAAATCAATTTTTCTAATGTAAACATGAATTTTAAGCTGTTTCTCTATTTTTCGTCATTAGAGAAGAACATAAGCTTTAAAATTATGCTTGAATAATTAATTTTGATGAAGAATTAGCCTAAGGGAGTTATTGCTTAGCGGCAAAAAAAACTCTTTTGAGAAATAATAAACATCTTTTCACTGAACAAATGCTTAATGGTACACTGAGTGGGATGTACGTCTATGAATAATTTACAAAATGTAAACTAATTTTCAATAAAAGTTTTCCAATTATAAGTGAAATGAATTGCCCCTGGAGAAAGGTTCTAACCTTTTTTTCCGAAGGACTTCTTTAAATAGACAAATAATAGGAATTGTTTTAATTCTTACAGTGTTGCCAACGTAAAAACAATTAATTATCCTCCCACGCTCAATAAACTATTGCAACTCAGTAAACATTATTTCCATTTGCAAATAAGGAAAATGTAAATAAATGTAGACTTGTTCTATTTTTCATTTGCGCAGAAGTGCTTTGTTATAATTGCTATATTGAAATGTAAATTTATTTAAGGTAAAATATAATAGTCTGGGGGCACAACAGGTCCCGTGGGCTAATTGATGATGGAAGTATGAGAGAGGTGTCAATCGCTTCGTTATAACTTGTAATAAAGAATATGAATGGTGATAATTTGAAATTTTGCTCAGAGATCCAGACTCAACATAGCCATTTTGGTGTTAAGTAATTTAGTATTTTACTTAAATTCCTTGTAGTTTAACTATTCTAACAAAATTAGTGTCAAGACAGGTGAAACCCTGAGGGATTATTAAGGGTAGCCTACACTTTAATAAAAACCTAACCTAAAAGTTATAAATACAAATAATAGCTTCAAAATTTGAAATCAGCTGTTAATGGAAATATTGGAGCAAACAGCTGTTTTATCTGCTATTTTATTTCAATTGGTTGCTGTGGGTAATCAATGTAAATACATGTGTTGGTTCATCAGTCTAGGTCTAACTTAAGATCTTTTTCCGACTAAATAATTTACAAATATTGAAATAAAAAATGTTTATAAAAATGAATTATAGCCTATGTCCTAATGACAGGACTTTCGTTGACACAAATTAGCTGATCACCAAATATTATTATTTACGCACGAAAAATAAATTGAAAAAAGCGTATTCGTTAAAAATTGCAGAATGGCGTGTAATCTCTAATACCTTTATAATAATCTAGGGCATACACTGTCGATATTATCCTTCAATATAAATTCTGTACACGTGCTGTCATCCAGTAAAGCCCTCAGGGCCGTATGGTCTCACATTCATTGTTTTATCTTTGACGAGTATAAACCATCACAACGCATTGTCAAGCGGTACATAGTATCACAGAACAAAGGCAACTAAAATTATGTAATATTTATAAAATTACGTTATTTCTCCGTCGAAATTAATACTGGTAATTATTCTTTACTACCGAACACAGACTACTGGTTTCGGCAAAAAAA
>JAGFPH010000361.1:41112-52401 GCA_018207615.1 Philaenus spumarius
ATAACACTCATTGACCAACGATGTTGTTATTTTTAGTGAATAATCAACTCTATCAAAACGAACAAATCTATTACATGATCTTTCTTTAAGCTTTGGTCGTTTTGAGTTGAATAACAATATTGAAGAAGAAAGAAATTATCAACAAATTTAAAAACCTCTTCGCCAGTTGTTTTTGTCGACAAAGATTGGCGAAAAGGTTTTCAAATCTGTTGATAATCTATATATTAATTTGAAAAGTTTTTTTGTAATCCGAGTGAGATCTCGAGTTTTACTGGACCGATATACACGCAGTTGGTACCGAATTAAAGGTAATTGTCTGTATATTTGCCCATTTTGCTTGGATTTCACCTATTACCCCACTAAATTTTCTAAAAACGGAAATAATATCTCTTATGGCAATTTAACATGGGGAACAATTTTAAGCCATTTCCGAGTGATATCTGGAGTTCTATTTTACCGATTGACATGCGGTTTGTGTCAAATGAAAGGTAATTAATTCTATATTTGCCCATTCGCCTTAAAATTTTACTATTCCTTCATTTAATATTTTAAAAATGGAATTTAAAATAGTTTCTATTCATTAACAAGGTTTTTACTGATCAACTGAATAGCACAGATCGGCTGATTATAACAGCACAAGTTTTATTATCATCTGGAGTTATATTGAACAGATAAGCTGATTATAACAGCACATGTTTTATTATCATAACATGTTTTGTTTAAGTTGTAATTTACTTTATTGAAGTAGGCTATGTTTAATTTTGCTGTAACAGAAATAACATAATATAATGTACTCATATAATATACTAAAATCAAGCAATAGCGAAGCATTGCCGGGTCCACTAGTTTTATTCAAAAATATAGAATAACTTGGTCAAAGTGTGTAGGTTTGACAACTGATGGAACACGTGCTATGCCTGGAATGTTTACTGGTTTAAATGCCAGAGTTAGGTGGGTCGCTCTCTTGGTTCAATGGATACATTGTTGTAGCATACATAGAGAGGCACTTACAGTTAAAGGTTTGGACGAGTGTCTAAAAAAAAAACTCTTGATGATGCTGTAAAAATCGTAAACTTCATTAAAGCGAGTCCTAAAAACTCCAGACTGTTTGGTGTTTTGTGTGATGAAATGCACAAACAGCTTCTACTCCACTGCAGCTGTCGAGAGGTAAAGTGTTGTCAAGATTGTTCGAACTCCGCGACAAACTCAGGGTTCTCCTTATGGAGGGAGATTATGATGGAAAACATGCAAGTTCCTAGTTAGACTGTGTGACCGATGAAAACTGGTTGAAACGTTTGGCATATCTCGACTTAACTCTGCAGGGCAAGGAAGTTCATAAGGACGGCAAGACTATCCAGCAATTGACAATTTTTTTTTTTTAACGTCCTGCTTTTTTGCACTTAAGGCTAATGAAGACGGGACCTACAGTTTTACGTGGAATCCGAACCACAGCCAACGATGTCTGTTAAGAAACCATTTAGAAAATTATTCGGGGTCAATGGGAATTGAACCCGGAACTTTTCCATTGATGGTTGCCATGACAATTGATAAAGCATTGACGCATTAACAACCACGGTCATCGTGGCTCCAGCAATTGACAAAACACTTGATGGGCTTTTCAATAACATATCTTTGTGAACGGGCTTTTCCAACTTGCTCTAGCTCCTCAGACGTAGGTCCAACATTAAAAAACTATTCATTAAATCGACTACTTTAATGTACATGTGCAACTTCCATTTGACTGCACTATGAAACATTGTTTGTGATTTAATGCAGAACGCTTTTAATAAAAATGAAATTTTAATAAAACAGCTTTACCTCTTGAACGTGTAATACTATTTATTGTAAGCTCCTTGTATCGCATACTTTCATTAAGCATACTGTAATTCAACTTTTTCATTTGAATTCCTCTGCGAAACATCGCCTCAGTCTGTGGAGTTATTTTTACAATAAAATAAAAGTTATTAATGGCAATAACAACAATTCAAAAATTACTCTTGGATACAAATTAGTTTACCTTTTATATTTTATTCTTTGCAGATATTTAGTACTTTAATTTTTTCGTAAACTCATTCGTTTACGCTTCCAACACTGAGTCACAAATTACTTTAAATAAGCAATTCTTGTACCTTTGTATCTGTCGCGGATCTCGAAAACGGTTCTAACGAATTCAAAGAAATTTTGTATTTAGGTGTAGTTTTGATTTTTAAGTACACCCATATAGTTTTATTTCGTGTAAAATTTTTTGAGAAAATCTAATTTAAAAGTTGAAAAATTTTAACATAGGGTCTTATGGGTTGCCATGTTGGTTACAAAATAACAACGAAATATTAAATAAAGCGATCAAAACAGCTGTTTATAAACAAGCCAATTTATACTGTTTTAGCACGTTGAAAATAGAGTGGAATAGAACTGAGGTTGAGTATTATCCAAAATCAGCTGTTCATTGGATAGTTTTTAATTACTGTTAAAAAAAATATCTGGTGTGCACATCACACAACTTTCCTTACCAAAATAGATGCTGTATCAATTACCAAATTTTTCGAGCGAAAGATTGATGATACCATTTTCGAGTTAATAGGAGTATCCGTTTCGAAGAAAGCGGTACTAACTTCAAAACGGTTAATCCCACGGACCTGATTTTGGTCTCAATCGATTTCTCACCCCCAAAAATGTCAAGGTCGATACCAAACACGGCTAATTTAAAAAAAGTCATTTTTGCCCCCAAAAAGGGCGTTTTTGGGGTCAATTTTTGAAAAAATGGAAAAAGTTGAGTGGGGTATCTTTTTTGACATTCTTTTGGACGCTGAATCGAATGAAACCATTTTCAAGTCGATAGGACCAGCCATTTCGGAGATACAAACAAAATAACTTGCGTTTTTGTAATAACTTTTTTCAACGAATTTTTAAGGGTATATAGCGTACATAGCGTGTTAAGGGGGTCTGAGTAGAGTATGTTAGCAAAGTTTAATCAAAAACGTTAGAGGGGTTTTGGAGTAAATACCAAAAATGTGCTAAAAACTGGTCCCACGGTAAGACACCAACTCCGATTTGCTTCAAATTTACATGGGTTAAATTGTTTACGTGTTTGAAGATATCCTGTAAATTTCAGCTTGATCCGTCCAGCCGTTTGCCCTGTGCACTCCGGACACACACACACACAGACACACAGACACACAGACAGACCAATTGCCAAAAATGCATTTTTTGGACTCAGGGGGCCTTGAAACGTAAAGATATTATGAAAACTCGACATCGAATTTTTGGGTCGATCGCAATACTTACCTTACCTAGTATAGGGTAAGGAAAGTAATAAGCTAATTTATACTGTTTTAGCACGTTGGAATTAGAATAAATTGGGCCTGATTTAACAATTTATTTTGTCAAAAAAAAGGTAAACTTGGCAAAGATGGATAAATTCGAATAGTGAATTTTCTAATATAGGGCTGGCTAATTTCTGAAACATAGTATTGAGGTTATGTTAATCCTGCAATAATTTTTACTATATTTAGGCCTGGTTTCAAATCTTTAGTTGACAGAAGATAGTAGAATTAGGACTAAAATCGTAATGAAAGCCTCTCACGTTTCTAAATCATGAATTTGAGGTTATAATGAATCTTGTAATTACTGTTAATATATTTAAGCCTGGTTTCATAATTTTACAAACCTATGTACAAACGAGCCAATGATTAACGAGATTCTTTAGCGAATTTTCCAACTGCGAGCGAAGCAAAGCAGCCATCTGAGGCCGAAGGTCGAGGCGGGGTTGGGACGCTAAACGTCCAGGGGCAGAGCCCCTAGTACAATTTGCATTAATAGAGAGAGAAGTTATGCCGTAGTTCCAACAGAATTTGGCTGTTTTTATTAAATTCTTTTCAATTCTAGCAACAAAGTTGTATAACTGGCTGTCGTACATCATCCAAAACTGAACAAAGCAGAACGCAATTTATCCCGGTTACTAAGAGAACATTTTATTGAAACAGAAAATGTTGAACTTTATTTTGAAGTACTGTATTAACTTAATAATGAGTGCGTGGGTGAGTTGTGTGGGAGAAACAGATTTGGTGTGTGTGTGTAGGGATGTGATAGATGTTATCAGGTGCTTAATTCTTTTTTTTTTGTGTTTAACGTCCTGCTGTTTTGCACTTAAGGCTAATGAAGACGGGACCTACAGTTTTACGTGGAATCCGAACCACAGCCAACGATGTCTGTTAAGAAATTATTTAGAAAATTATTCGGGGTCAATGGGAATTGAACCCGGAACTTTTCCATTGATGGTTGCCATGACGATTGATAAAGCATTGACGCCTTAACAACCACGGCCATCGTGGCGACATCAGGTGCTTAAATAGTTAAGTTGGTATCGAATTAGTGTCTTTCAAAATTTAAATTGTGTAACTTGTTTGGTGTTTTGTTTTCTATTATGCAGTATATAAACGGCTTTGTCCTGGCTGGCAGACAGACATAGAATCAACGTAAAGCAAAACTGCTTAAGATAAAAAAATACTGAAATTTATATTTATATTCTTTTGGTGTCATACTAAGAAAAATGATTTTGACAAATTTGGATTTTAAAGCGTATAAATGTTAAAAATTCGGGGTCTATCCCAGCCCTGTAAAACAGATAAAACTGCTATTCGGAGCAAAAGCGCAGCAACACATGTTTGTTTACATTCATTACCATAACAACCAACTTAGCAAATTTAGATTCAGTTCATTATTATTCTGCACACAAAAAAAAACATTGTTTTAGGTTAGATTAACAAACTAAAATCTAACACAAACAGAAATCAACGAAAAATGCTTTCTGTATTATAAATAAAACATCCAATTAATATAATTTTAGGTTAGGCCTACAATGAACCAAAACACGTTTATTTGCAACCAATGTGGCAAATTTAGAATCAGGTCATTATTCTTCACAACTAAAAGGTTTTTTTTACTCAAACAACCGGTTTTAAATACGACATTATTCCCTTTGTTTGGTAATATCAAAATGTGTTTGAAATATTGATTATTGATTATTTAAATATGAATGGTTAAAATTGCAACACATGCCTTAATTCGAATTAATGGGGACACTCGTGTTTATATTGATCTCTGCCTTACATTAGCTATATATATAGGCACAAAGGACATAAAAAGTATTTCTTTGTCCTCTGTGGTATAGGTCACCGCTCAATCGTAATATCCGTGAAAATATCAGCGTGTACAATAAACTGTTTGCATTGGCTTCGCTGTGGAACGCCTTGGGGGTGAGGTTGGTGTACGAAGCGAGCAGGGGCAAAGCCCGTCGTAGCATATAAATACAGTATACAGTATATAATATAAACATCTTTGTCCTGACTGACTTAGAATCAACGTAAAGCAAAAACTACTTAAGTTATAAATACGAAAATTTGTAGGCTTATTCTTATGGTGACATAGATGCACACAAAGAAAGGATTTTGCAAAACTTTTATTTACAAATTATGAAAATTCGAGGGTTTACTCTCAGCCCTATAACAGATAAAACAGCTGATTCGTAGCAAAGCTTAGAAACACATGTTTGTTGAATGCGTTTACATTCATTACCATAACAACCAATTTGTCAAATTTAGAATCACTTTAATTATTCTTCCCAACCAACAGCTTTTTTAGGTTAGGTTGACAAAACAAAAGCAAACACAAACGAAAAGGTTTTTTATGAATTATAACCTATAATGTATTATAATTATAATCCAAACATCTGTTGTTACGTATTTCAAATAAAACAGCTGATTTGGATCTTAAGATTAACACAATTTCAAGTTAGGCCTAAACCAAATCACGGTTATTTTTTGTTAACAACCAACTGCGTTTTTAGATTAGGTTCATATCAGTCTATTATATAAAAATCCTGCCATTCACGCAAAAACCGGGCAGGAATAGTCAGACTCTAAAATACCGTACTCCCACCATCCTACCCCGATTCAAGTGCCTCTGCCCAAATCAATCCGTGAAAATATAGTATACTATATTGTATACTATAGTATACAATAATCTGTATTTGTTTTGCCGCGAGTCGCTTCGAGGTTTCGTTAGCGAATCTAGCAGAGGGTAGAGCCCCTTAGTTTTATTTACAGTAACTATTTGGAAGAAGAAGAAAGTGTAACTGTGAGTGACAGATAAAGAAGTGTTTAGTTTATTAATAGTTCAGTGATCAGGTTAGTTTGAAGGAAATTCAATTTAGTAACTGATATTGTTTTGAATTTTGTTCGAGGAAGCTCGTTTTGGTAAACTTTATACAAGCTCACTCTTATTGTACTTTAGTATATTTCATCACTAGTAAATAAAGTGGATGTTTTTGGTGAGAGATCGTGGTTTAATGTGCTATTCAATGCTTAACACATAAAAAAGCGATCAAGCACCAAAAAGCACTTCAGGTACAAGTTATGAACGATACTTTTTATCATACTGCGCTAGAATCACATGGACACTTAATTAATTTAATTACTTTATTCATTTTACCTTCTCACTATACTATATAGTATAGAGAAAGTATAGTGATCGCAAAAAAAATCGATGTTGAGATTTTTGTGGAAATATCCGTTTTGAGACCCCCTGTGTCCAAAAAAGTGGTTTTTACAAAATGTCTGTCTGTATATATGTCTGTATGTATACAAAGCTAGAGTGAAAACTATTCGATCGATTTCAAACAAATTTGCACCAGACATGTCAAGTAGGCCTGTATAGATCAGTTATTATTTTTGTATAAAAAAACGGCTCTAACGATTTTGATAAAATTTGGCTTATTTGTAGCCTTTAATGTGCCCTACCATATGCAAAAAACCGCATCTTTCTAAAAATTCTTGTTTAGCTAATAATAATAGTAATAACTGATTTTTGGGTTTTTTTTGGCCATAAAGAGGGTTGTTTTTCAAATTTTTTCAAAACCTTTTTTCGTGCATCTATAAAGACCTAATTTACGTGTTTAGCGCAAATTTTTTCGATATCGATCGAATAGTTTTCTCTCTAGATAATAATAATAATATTTATTAGTTAATCTCCAACAAATAAAAAAAATCACCTCTCCTACCCCACCCTACAAGTCACAGTGAATCTGTTTAATCATTTAAATATGTTTGTGAGAAAGTATGTGCCAGTTCCTGGTACCGTTTATTTCTACAGATTTTAAACGTGATTTAACCAATGCACGACAGTGCTGCTATTAGTTGGGAAACAGCGGAATCTTTTGAAGTTACAGCTGTTGTAAATTTAAAGTTACCGCATGCACTGTTTACGTACAATACTTTTTGGTCCTAGTAGCACAAAAGAAGTAGGCTGACTTTTGAGCAAGTAGTGAATGACTACAATAAAGAGTCACTTTACGGACGTTTGATGCACTTTATAATGCAGTTTGATTCAAAAACTTTTTCAAACTTGCCAAAGGGGTTTGAACATAAGAAATAGTTATTGATTTATTTCTTAATCAAAAGATAATATGATTGTATTATAAAAATAAATGGCAAATATAAATCAAATTATAGTTGAACAGATGTGGGTGTGAAATAGATCCTTGTGACTCCTTAGATTTCTTGAGAATAAGGAAATGAAGTTGAAGTATAATTATAGCATCAGATATCAAAAATATAACACAGACAGAGCGTGTTTTCTAGTGGGTGTTGACACGAAGACGCCCACACTGCATAACAGTTATTGTAATCCCGAGTAATTGGTTCACATAGAAAGGTAGGTGGTAACGTATATGCTTTTATTTATTAACGTTATTATCTGTGCAACAATTCATGAGTTAGTACTGTTTGCATCTAATTTGAGCTTTTACGTCACTGCACTCGATTTTTTTAGTTGAACAAAATATAAATGCTGTGCTTAAGGGAATCCAAAACTAAAATTGATCACAACAACAAACATTTTAATGTTAGTTTTGTTCCTTAGATTCTCCTGTACATACAAAAATTAATATGTTGTATCGTTT
The DNA here is from genome assembly GCA_018207615.1 of Philaenus spumarius. Taxonomy (NCBI): domain Eukaryota; kingdom Metazoa; phylum Arthropoda; class Insecta; order Hemiptera; family Aphrophoridae; genus Philaenus; species Philaenus spumarius. The sequence continues at coordinate 49,070 of JAGFPH010000361.1, forward strand.
TCGTGTGAACACGTTGTTTTATAGGATATATGTATTTGATATTTCAGATTTTCTCAGCATTCTGTAACTTAAGTCAGTTTTTTTTTTTTTTTTTTTTTCATACATGTACCAAGTAAACATTTTGTTCAATGTTATTTTATTAAATATAGATAATTTCTGCAAATACAATGTATAATAAACGGTACCAGGAACTGGCACATACTTTCTCACAAACATATTTAAATTATTAAACAGATTCACTGTTACTTGTAGGAGAGGTGATTTTTTATTAAAGTAGAAGATTATCTAATAAATATTATTATTATTATCTAGAGAGAAAACTATTCGATCGATTTCGAACAAATTTGCACCACACACGTCAATTAGGCCTGTATAGATGCACGAAAAAAGGTTTTGAAAAACAACCCTTTTTATGGCCAAAAAACCCCCAAAAATCAGTTATTATTATTATTATTAGCTAAACGAGAATTTTTAGAAAGATGCGGTTTTTTTGCATATTTATGGTAGGGTACATTAAAGGCTACAAATAAGCCAAATTTTATCAAAACAGTTAGAGCCGTTTTTTTATAAAAAAAATAATAACTGATTTTTTGGGTATTTTTTTGCCAAAAAAGGGTTGTTTTTCTAATTTTTTCAAACCCGTTTTTCGTGCATCTGTACAGGCCTACTTGACATGTCTGGTGCAAATTTGTTTGAAATCGATCGAATAGTTTTCGCTCTAGCTTTGTATACATACAGACACACATACAGACAGACATTTTATAAAAACCACTTTTTTGGACTCAGGGGGTCCCAAAACGGATATTTCCACAAAAATCTCAACATCGATTTTTTTTGCGATCACTATACTTTCTCTATACTATAGTATAGTGAGACAGTAAAATGAGAGAAATTTCTGATAAAGGAGCTTGGAATAATGTACTTTTCTAAAAGTTACTATTTAGTTGTATTGTAAAACTTTGACCTACATTTACCACAAAGTGAGAATTGTCTTGTTTTCAGACACGATTAGTGGATAATCAGCGAGGACCGTGAGACCTAGAATAATGCATTTTTTCTAGCTCATTACAAGACTACTGCCTAAAAAGTTATGTATTTTCGTAAGCTTTGTCAAATATTTACAGGTAAGAAAAATAGTCTATATACAGGATGGTCAGAATCAAGTGTTGAAAACTTCGGTAAATGGTTCTATGGGTCAAAATAAAGAGAAAATCAAGAATAATATTTTTTTCGAAAAACGCTTTATTTTCCAAATATCCGCCATTTTGTTTCTTGTACTAAATAATTAATATCTAGAGAACGGTTTAACTGATTGAGTTCAAACATGGCATGAAGTTTACCTAACAACGATCTATCTTAAGAAAAATAAACTATTATATCCAATCATGCGCTTTAAAATGGCGGCTGTTTGAAAAAGTCAGACCTAAATTACTCAAAAACCGTACATTTTAACAAAAAATGTCAAGGTACCTTTTTTGTAGCCCTTTTGATTCCCCATCGGATGATGTCACTTTAAAAAATCGGATGAAGGGTAATAGTTAAGTTAAAGATAATGACAGCAAATGTACATACAATACTGTCGTATTTACTGTGTTGCTATAGGATGCCGGGTTGAACAAACCAATTGTTACACATAATTTAACTAGTATCCTTCATGTGATTGTTTTGAAAGATACACCATCCGATAGGGAATTGAAAGAACTACAAAAAAAGTTTCTTGTTAAAATGTACCGGTACGGTTTTTGAGTAATTTAGGTTTGAAATATTTAAACCGCCGCCATTTTGAAATTCATGATTTTATTTAACGTTTATTTTTCTTAAGATAAACTGTATGTTTTTTCATTGTTAGGTTAAACTGTATGTCCAGTTTGAACTCAATCGGTTAAACCGTTCTCTAGATAATAATTATTTAGTAAAAGAAACAAAATTTCGGATATTCGGAAAATGAAGCGATTTTCGAAAAAATATTATTCTCGATTTTCTCTTTATTTTAACTTGTAAAACCATTTCCCGAAGTTTTTAACACTTGGTTCTGACCACGTATAAATAAAATTAAAGTGACTCTCTGTGATTTCAAAATACACGCTTATTCTAAGCTCAAAGGGTTATTCACACATTACCAAAACCTAAACACACATTTTTTATCTGTCTGTCTGTTTGTTTGTCCGGGCTAATCTCCAGAATAGCTGAACCGATATAGATGAAACTTTCATTAACATGTAGAGGACTTTTCAGAGACTATTTTAGACTACTTTTTATTCCAACAATATTAAAAATTCGGGTAAAAAATTGAAAAATGTAAACATTATGGACAAAATTAGGTATTTTGCAGAGTAATCAATGTTAGAGATTTTGCGTGTCTATTTCGATAATATGTCTTACATTATGTACAGGCCACAACTACCATCACCACTCATCTTAGATCAAAATGCCTCTGTCCTAATCAATAATCGCTTCCGTAAAAAAACAATTAAACTAGGTATGCAATACAGTTGTCTGCTTGCAATATTGAGCGGAGCAAGTATTTTGTTAATCAATACTTTGGAGCACCTGACTTAAACAAAACAACAATTGCACAGAAACTATTGTATCTACAAACAACTGATAGTAACAGTCTGAAGTTATATATGATCCTTTTAACAGCTGTATAATCAACACACAGTAAATAAACAAAATAAAATATTTCTTCTATTAAAATAACATTGTAACTTTAAAGGGCAGTAGGGCAAAACCCTGACGTCCGATTTGGACCATTTCAGATTTATACCTTCCCATAGTTGGTTACTAAATGACCGTACCAAATTTCGTGCGGATCACTTCAGCCGTTCAGGAGGAGTATGTGGAAATAAAAAGCCAGAGTGTAGTATAAGAGCTTCGCTCACTCCGCTCAAAGATTGAACAATTTTTAAAATTATGAACAAAATTAGAATTTTTGTGGTTTGCACTGGAATCACCATATGTCACCACAAATAGTTGGCGAGTGAAGCGAGCGGGGCCAGAACCCCTAGTTTTATATATTATGAACAAAATTAGAATTTTTGTGGTTTGCACTGGAATCACCATATGTCACCAAAAATAGTTGGCGAGTGAAGCGAGCGGGGCCAGAACCCCTAGTTTTATATATTATTAACAAAATTAGAATTTTTGTGGTTTACACTGGAATCACCATATGTCACCACAAATAGTTGGCGAGTGAAGCTAGCTGGGCCAGAACCCCTAGTTTTATATATTATGAACAAAATTAGAATGTTTGTGGTTTGCACTGGAATCACCATATGTCACCAAAAATAGTTGGCGAGTGAAGCGAGCGGGGCCAGAACCCCTAGTTTTAT
>JAGFPH010000361.1:52411-70668 GCA_018207615.1 Philaenus spumarius
ACAAATAGTTGGCGAGTGAAGCGAGCGGGGCCAGAACCCCTAGTTTTTATATAAAGACATTTTTCCGAAAACCAAAAATTTCAGATTTTTTATAGGTTCCTGAAACTTACAACTGTGGAAATACATGAACTCTTAAGAGCAATCTTAAGCTACATTTTGGCACCAAGATCATCAAAATCGGACACAAACTTTTTGTGATACATCAATTTCAAAAGCGTACTGCAAAAGATAAATAATATATGTACCAGTTATTACATATAAAAAATACTGGTATTTGAATTATTACACTACGTAAAACATTTTTAATAATTCAAATTAAATTTTGTATGTAATTAAAAAAACCTTTATGTAAGGTTAGTATGAAATAACAAAATAGGTTGTTATCTCCATTATTACAGATTTTCACAAGTTGCACAACATTCCATAAAAAAAATAGGCCTAACTCTCTACATGTTGTCTTACCTTTTCTTTTACTTTCTCAGTATACTATAGTATAGAGAAAGTATAGTGATCGCAAAAAAATGGATGTTGGGATTTTTATGGAAATATCCGTTTTGGGACCCCCTGAGTCCAAAAAAGTGGTTTTTACAAAATGTCTGTCTGTATGTATACAAAGCTAGAGCGAAAACTATTCCATCGATTTCAAACAAATTTGCACCAGACATGTCAAGTAGGCCATAAAGGGGGGTTGTTTTCAAAAATTTTCAAAACCTTTTTATACAAGCCTAATTGACGTTTTTGGTGCAAATTTGTTCGAAATCGATCGAATATTTTCACTTTAGGTAATAACAATTAATAGTATTTATTATTTACTCTCCTACTTTAATTTACTATCCCATCTCCTACTTTAATACAATTATGAAGTCACGGTTAGGGTTACACACGGGGGTTGGCGTGCGAAGCACGCAATGAATTGTGTATTGAAAATACAGTACTCCCGTTACGGGGGTAGGCGTGCAATGCACTGTGCGTCGGCCACTTCTCATAGTGTTCAGTGTCAAGCTCACACGTGCGACTTAGCAGTGAACGTGTTAATAATTTAAATATGTTTGTGAGAAAGTGTGTGCCAGTTTCTGGTACCGTTTATTTTTTTTTTTTCACATTGTGACTATGATTATTTACAAATAATTTGGAAATTTTCAAAAATATAATGTAAATGCCTTCAACTTCTCCAAAAGCTTATATTTTTAACAAAAACGTGTTCGTACAAAATTGAATGTGTGTCCTCCTAGAGAAACCCAAGCAAAATATTTGTCCCTGAATTCTAATGCTCGAAAAGGCATATTTTAGGCCAGGACGGGTCATTTTTGAAAAAAGTATTTGATATACCTGAATATTTATCAAACATGGCGGCCCAAACTTACCAATTTCGGGTTTGGTATGTTTATAACTGGTTAAAGCTATCAAGTAGTTAGTTGTACCCCATGTAACACTAAGGATGACTATTTTGTCGTTGAAACTCGTTTGATTATGACACGTGTGTGTGAGAGAGAAAATGTATTGTTATTATACTTGCATAATTCCTTCTCATTCCTCGATCTCAAAGTTTATAAACAATACAGTTATGTTTCTAATATGATAACATAAATATTAGTTTGAGAATGGAATATTGAATCCTAATCAAATATTTTAAGGATGATCGGATCTAGGGCGAAACCACCTTCATATATTTTGTATTAGATGAAAACTTATAAAGAAAAGAATCAAAGCCTGCCAGAAAGTGTTCTGGATTGTTAATTTTTCAATGTGCTATGCACAGTTCATTACAGCTCATGCGAAACTATTTCTTTGAAAAAGAGCAAAATACAGACTGCAAAAACATTGAAGCTATTCTGAGATATTCTTAGGGTGGAAATTTTAATACAAAATACGTCCGGACACGCTGCTTTTACCAGCTATCCGCCATTTTGTTTTTGTTCTAAATAATTCTATATCTCTACGACATCTTCAACGATTGAATTGAAATTGTGCACGTTACTCATCAATGTAAAGACGTAGTTTAACAAATCATTTTATTCCAATCATCTGTGTTTCAATATTTCGTTCATTTAAACATTTCAAATGGGAATAACTCAAAACCCGTTTATTTTTATGAATAACTCTTAGGTATCAGTGGCTTCGCACACGGTACAAAGATTCGCCGCATAGTAATAAATGTTTGTTGTTTTAGGGGTTCTTATTGCATTTTCACCCCTTAGCAGGACGCTATAAAATGCAAATATGGTTTACTTTTTATACATATCTTGTAAGAAATAAATGTACAAATTTCCAGCTCTCTAGTCTTAATGGAAGTATAATAATAAATATTTATTGTTTTAGGGATTGTTTCAACAATTAAATCTAAATGAATACTAGCCTATGTCTCATTCCAGGTCATGATCTATTTGTGTGCCAAATTTCATTCAAATCCACTCAGTAGTTTTTACGTGATTGAGTAACACACACACAGACAGACACCATTAGATTTTTAAATAATAGTATTATAGATGTCATCAATACATTTGTGTAGGCCGTTTAATTTACATAACTTAAGGTACATTTTTCTCAGGAACTAAAAGAAATAGCTCTACAATTCTTTTTTTTTTCAAAGGTTCTACATTTTGGATGGTTTTATTGTTATTACTTTTTAATTATAGTTTAAAACAAAATACGCCTAAAAATTTGAAATTTAAATAAATGTAAGTTAAAAACTATTTACAACTTTGCAAATAAACCCGAAATCCAAAATGAGCACTTTATGAGCACAAGTACAACAAACGCAAAAGCTGTCTCTTTTAGTTCCTGAGAAAAAATGTACCTTTGTACAGAAAAAAGGATTTTTTTTAAGAACCTCGTTTAAAGTTTAAAATGGTAAATTAGGCAAAAAAGGTAAATTGTCCGAAAATCGCGTTTAAAGTTCTTGGGTGCTGTTAATTTCTTGCGACACTTCATTTATTTTTACGAAACTTTAAATCGTATTACATCAAACGCCTTCATCGCTACTTCACTAGCCATCTCTTGCGCTGCTCAAAGTATTATTTGTGATTTCATTGGTTACGCGACAAAAAGTAAAGAAGTTGAAGTCACTTTGAAAAGAGATACACTTTAGTATTTAAAAAATATATATATACACATAAAATACCTTAGTAAAAGTGTGCAAAAGATCCCTTTAAAACCTCTTGCAAGTGGCGGAAAGGCGTCAAACTATATGTGATTCTTATGGCCTTTCTGCCAAATTTCAAGTTTCTAGCAATAATTTTAATTTTTTTATTATTTTATCTAGAATTATTTTTTTTAACCTAGAATCGTTTATAAGGTCGTATGAGGTCTCACAAAAAAAAATTAAGGCACACAACATTTGCCCATTTAATATGTGTAAAAAAAATTCACCGTTTTTTAGAAATAACAAAAAAGTTTATCGGCCTCCACCCCCCCCCCCCCCCCCCTTCCAAAACGTCCCTTTGTAGATTTTTTTGTTTAATATGTGTGATCAAAAGAACCTCTGAGAAAAAAGAGAAAAGGTCTCATCTGGGTGAATAAATTCTAATATAATCGTAACTTATACTACTTGTAGGCTACTATTTGTGTATTACACAAATCTCCGATGGCCAAAGCTAAGAATGAACAACATATATTATTTCTCAAAGGAGTTCTTTGATGGCAGCACCAAATCTCCCTTAAGGGGGCGCTTACCCTGCCGTCATATTGAATCTGATTCCCATAAGAGCAATGCTACAGAATAAGTAATTTTTTCCGTTAATTCGTGGAATAAATTTAAAATTTTGGTTTCATTTTGAAGTACTATCATATGCGGATGTTGATTGCCGAATACATTTTCAAAATCCGTGTTATTGTTTTCATAAACGTATGATATAAATAGTAAAAAATAGTAAACTTTATTAATTTTTTACTTAGTTGCAAAAAGAGATATTGCAAAAATTCTTAGCAATCAACACCCACAATCTATTTTACTTTAAGAAAAAAAATACAGCTTTCGTTTTTTGCCAAAAACAACACAAAAATATGCTTAATAGTGAAGGTATGTTTTGGTTATTTAACATTGAAATTGGTACCCAACTTCGCCGTTTTGAATGTAGAGAGCCGAGCCTTAATTCTTCATCAAAATTTATGATTCAAACGTCATTTTAAAACGTCCCCGCTATTGACGAAAAATATACAAATAGCTTAAAATTTACGTTTACGTTAAAAAAGTAGGCCTACTAATAAAACTTTCATATGATTCCTAATGAAAGGCAAGCTATCACAAGCTGTTTAACTAGAACATGGCCGCTGTTAGTTAGATTGTTTACATTCAATACGCAAGTGAATCTATCACACAAATCAACCAAATTAAATCAACTTAAAGCGTTATAAATTGTTATTTATAAACCAACGTAAATAAATAAACGTAATTAACTGAAATCAACTAATTAAATCAGGTAAATAGGGCCTAGCTTGCGAAATTTTCGCATGGGTCAGCTAGTTTAGTGAAATGCACATCTTAACGGGAAAAGTCTGTCTTCTAACAATAACCATAGTGTTGGACTCCTATTACTTTAAATGAGCAATTCTTGTATCTATCTTTGTATTTTTGTATCTGCCGTGGATCTCGAAAACGGCTCTAACGAATTCAAAGAAATGTTCTATTTAGTTGTAGTTTTGAGTTTTAAGTACAAGCATATAGTTGTATTTCGTGTAAAAACGCAATTTTTTGAGGAAATCTAACTTAAAAGTTGAAAAATTTTAACATAGGGTCTTATGGGTTGCCATGTTGGTTACAAAATAACAACGAAATAGTAAATAAAGCGATCAAAACAGCTGTTTGTAAACAAACCAATGTACGTTTGGAACGTTTTAAACTTTAGCACGTTGGAAATAGAGTGGAATAGAACTGAGATTGAGTATTATCCAAAATCAGCTGTTCATTTGATAGTCTTTAATTACTGTTAAAAAACAAGCTAATTTATACTGTTTTAGCACGTTGGAATTAGAATAAATTGGGCCTGATTTAACAATTTAGTTTGTCAAAAAAAAAGTAAACTTGGCAAAGATGGACAAATTTTAATAGTCAATTTTGTAATATAGGCCTGGCTCATTTCTGAAACATAGTATTGAGGTTATGTTAATCCTGCAAAATTTTTACTATATTTAGGCCTGGTTTCAAAACTTTAGTTGACAGAAGATAGTAGAACTAGGACTAAAATCATAACGAAAGCCTCTCATGTTTCTAAAGCATGTATTTGAGATTATAATTAATCTTGCAATTACTGTTAATATATTTAAGCCTGGTTTCATAATTTTAGTTGACAGAAGATTAACGAGATTCCAACTGCGAGCGAAGCGAAGCGTCCAGGGGCAGAGCCCCTTGTAAATATTTATAACGCGTAGAGGCCAGTGAATAAGATGATGACTTCCAAATACGTTACATGTAGCTGGTTTAATTTAATATTCGTCAAAATTAGTTAAACTATAGTAGACAAACTACTTAACCTATTTAATACCTATTTTCTAGAAGCTAAGCGTATCTTCAATTTTACAACACTTGACTTCAATAACTGAACCTTAACAATAGATTGGAATACTGTTTTGACGTTTGTATACAGAAGTTTCGAGAAAACAAGACTGTCATCAGCTGTTATGTAGTGCGGGAAGTATAACTAGAACGGGGAACAGCTGACATTATAATCAAGTAGTAGGTACTTGAAGGTTAGCCAAAGAATACAAACTTGGCTAATCGATGCCGTAAACGTAACTGTTCGTGACGTATTTCAGAGGCAGCTAATTAAAAAATTTAACCAGTTGGATATTTGTTTAGAGTTGAGGGAAAAAGTTCGTGAGACTCTAGCGCGATAGAAGTACAACTTCTTAGGTTCTAGAAACAGATGGTCTCTTTGCTTGTGTTGACGATTTTATTAATAATTCATGATTGTGAAATGGTTACGTGGAATTTAATTGAAGAAAATCTCTCTTAACTAAATTCAATATTCCTTTTATTCGTCAATTTCCATTAATTCAAAATGTAAGAAATAAACTAATGACTTAATTTAAAATATTTTCGATTAAATCATTGATTTAATTAGGTCTTTGAGTAAAATATTAAATTATAGCCTATGTAGAATTACCATGTTGAAAAATTCCTAACGTCATAGACTCAGGTACAGTTTTGTTTGTAGTCCTAAATAGATTCTTTTGAAGAACGAAGTAAACCAAACAAATTGAAAACTACAAACAACGATTCAAACAGCTGTTTCTTCTATTATTTCAAGAAAAATTAAATAAATATTAAAACGTGTTCAGCTTATGTAGGCCTACAGTATAATACGCATATGCAAGCGTGTACTGGTTCCCTATTCTACGTAATAACACAGAGCAACCGGCGTAAAATCTCTGTTACGTAAATTATTCTCTCTCTTTCTTCTCAACTGACAATTGGCGTCGGAGAAGGTTAGCCGCTTCAACTGCCGGTTAAAGAAGGGGAAGCGTTCAGGCCAATTTGCCGTACCACGCCTAAAGAAGTTTCGCTTCTAAAATATAAACTTGTTTTGATCGCCAAAAGTTGTCTTGTAAATTATGTGACGTGATGTTAGAGGTGTTTAGCAATTATAAAATGAACCAGTTTTTTTTACAGAGTATGTTACAGCTGATTTTGGTTATTAAATACCATGGAAAATTATACCGGGTGTCCATAAAGTTCCATCCCCCCCTTAAGTTTGGAACAAGTAGAAATAAATAAATGAGCTTCGGGGTATCTTTACATGACAAAAGGAGATGAATTTTGGTGTAACCGACCATTTCACCCCTAACCCCAAATGGGGGGGGGGGGATGAGAGGGTAATTCGAAATTCTTAAATACAATCCTCCGTCAAGTGACACCTCATTTTAAATGGCTTGGTAAATGAAGAAGAGTTACACAAATTAGAGGTATCTCTAACCCTATCGAAAATAGCGGCCAGTCACTACTTATTTCTCTAGCTCAACCCTGCACAACCTGCACAATCAAAAGATCATCAAGTACTTTATGCAGGGTAAAGACGTGGTAATGGTCAACAATGTTGGTCTCTTTGTATGCTGAGTGTACAGAAAAAAAAATCACTGAAGACATTTTGTTAAGATTTGGCCAGAACTAGCGTAGATTAGTGCTGAAATAATTGATAAAACTATTTTTTTAAATAAGAAACGTGATCTTATTTTCGCCCCCTTCTAGACAAAATCCTGGCTACGCCCATGAACAGAAGTAAAAACTGTTTTGATATTTTTCGTACTACAGTGTAACTTTTTTTAGATTTATCAAAAACAATGAATAAAAAATGCTATTCTGAACGTTTTTATTTGACACGACCTTATATCCCATCTGGTTGTCCCAAAATCGACCAAAATGTAAACTACCGTGAAAGTACCTAGCTGTGAGCTAGGCGAGGAAGTCCACAATCGGAGGCGGCAAGGACGAAGTGCAAACTCTCAAAGCTGGACGAAGCAACGTTGGAGCCAGGGCTAAAGGATGAGGATATACTTCGCACGCACCTTCTAGAGTTTACCAATTTCCCAAATAGTTCGTTGAAATCCTAAAACACATAAACTTAATTTTGGAAATTTGCTCAACTTGCGAATTATTTTTTAATCCCAACCGTGAGAAACGAGACTTCGATGTTTTTGTAATCTGTCTTTTGAGAATTTCTCGGAAATAATTTTACACTGACTGTAATATAAATTTAACATGCGAGATACAACTCGGAACACTAACTGACAGGCTTTGTTTTTTTATTTACAAGTTTCCTGGTAAATACAAAAAATATACGGACTTGGTTTCACCCTGGAAGCAGCGACCATTAAAATATTTGTTTATGATTTCAACGTTTCATTCCCAAACTAATATTTGTGTAATCATAAAAGAAAAATAACTGTATTGTTTTGACCTAATACGTCATCAATACAGAGTAAATTGTGCTCAGAATATTGGGGGAAAATTATAATTTAAAAGTGATGAATGCGGGAAATTGAATTTGTTTTTATACAGGGGGACTCGCAACCATTCTAACTTTACCATGTTATTCAGCAGGTCAAAACTAGCAAATATACAATACTATCTGACCCGCACGGCGTTGCCCGTGGTGGTTGGTATTTTTAACGTAATTGTATTCTTTTTAAGTGTTCATTCAGTGAATGGTATTTGGCTTTTATATATAGATCTTAAATAATAAAAGCACTATTGTCATAATAATAAAAGATCTGAAATTATGATTTTAGTAACTTTGATCCCCCCAAACACCTCCTAAAATTTCGAAATTTTTCATACCCTTTCTTAGTGAGCGCCTATGGCCCTAGAGGAAGCTACATACCAAATTTCATTCCAATCTGTTCGGTAATTTTGGAGAAATCGTGATTTAGTAATTTTTACCCCCCAAACACCCCTAAAATTTCCAATTTTTTAAAACTCTTTTTTAGTGAATACTTATGGCCCTAGAGGAAGCTACATACCAAATTTCATTTCAATCCGTTCGGTAGTTTTGAAGAAATCGTTTTTTAATAACTTTGATCCCCCCAAACCCCCCTAAAATTTCGAATTTGTTCAATCCCTTTCTTAGTGAGCACCTATGGCCCTAGAGGAAGCTACATACCAAATTTCATTTCAATCCGTTCGGTAGTTTTTGAGAAATCGTGATGAGTGAGTCAATGAGTGAGCGAGTGAGTGGTATTTCGCTTTTATATATACCTATAGATTACATGTCTCTTATCTTGATTAGTTTAGAAGTTGTCTGTCTGTATGTGAGTTTTTGACAAAAACATTATCACCGCCAAAAATCATGGTATATCAATTTGTATCATTGAATCAAGGATAACTGAAAAAATTCAATAATATTGGCTGGAAGTCGTTTTCCGTGAATATTGAAGAAATTCATACGCGCGTTATTAGTTATAAATACACAGAGGGTTATAATTTAAATTGCTTTGGTAAATTTGTTGGTCAGCGGAATATCATAACATGCCGATAGTGATGTTTATTCCTAGAAAGAGATCAATGGTTATTATTAAGTTATAAGTCTTCATTTGTAGTTTTTGATTTATTTTGCATAGAGAATATTATAAATAAGGAAATGTATGAAATATTGTCTTAAGCTATGTTTTTCTTAAGTTTTAATTATGTAGGACACATAATAGGTCATTTAAAATTAGATATCATTGCTAATTTTGGGGTTTTTTTCACGGACGTCTTATGTGGAAAATGAATATAAATTGTATTAGGTTTAATTTTATTTGGGTTTCACAAAAACTGAGTTCAATGGTATACTAACAAAATTTAATTTAACGTCATAACTTTTTGGGAAGGGAAATATTAAATTAGAAATTTGCTAAAATATTCACAAAGTAAAATATCCTCGGGTAAAGCAATAGAGCAGCGAATGCGAACATATGTCATGGTGTGCGAGGCAGGTATGACACTTCAGCATCTATCTGGAAGACAGTAGCTTGGATGTACATTACAACGCTGCCAGAATAAACAACACGTTGGGCGAGACATGGAAGGCATGGATGGGCCTCAACTGATACTGTGGATGTAAGCAGAGGTGCATACCCAAGATAGAAGGGAGAAGACTGTCAACCTGAATCTTCATTTTGTATAATTATTTATTTGTACGATTTTGTACTTAGCGTTTAAGGAATAGGCAATGGTAATTCAGGTCGGATAGAGTTTAGGAAATGTGTGTATTTTTGTAAAAGGGTATGCGAATAACATTTATCCGCCCCAAAAACTATTCAAACATTGGGACAACGTTTTGGGAGGTTGGATGATGTTACGAAATAGAATGAGTTTGCTGACAACTTGACAATAGTAGAGTTGCACAATTACGTAATATAGAGTAGGTAGTTGTAGTTGTGTAAGTAGAACTTATGTAAAATTGCTGAATGGCTTTGATAAGTAAGCCGTCATACTAATGCAAAGACAAAACGGGGGAAACTAAAAAGGGGAACCGAGTTTTTAAATAGAGAGAACAAATTAGAAAAGAGGGCTTTTGGGAAAGGTTCTTGGGTGAGAAGATATGCCTTGGGAGAACGGAGCTTCGGGGTGTAGACGCCGGCGTGGGCGTCAAGGAGAAACCAGAGGTGTGCCAGCCGCAGCCCAGGTGGACGTCGAGGAGAGGAAGCTGAGCTGTCCGATTATCAGAGCCACCAGGACAGAGTAAAGGTGAGGACACAGTTTGTGGATAAAAGGGATAATTGTTTTATGTAAATTCTGGATTAGAATCAGTTTCTGTGGGTTGATCTATTGGGAGAGTTAAATATATATTTAAAAGAATTCATATTTGGGGAATAGAAATTAGTACTCAGTTTTTCCCGATATGTAAGCATAGGTTTTAGACGGAGGTTTACTATAATTATATTATTACATAGTGTAGAGATTAAATGGATTTAGAGCTTTCAAATAAAATAATTTTTTATGTACACTTATATACTGTATGTATGGTATACCAACATATTATGTTTGTGACCCTCTCACTAAAGTTAGAGCCAAGCGAGTAGCCGCTTCGGAATAAGGTCAAACCTAGCAAAACATACAATATAACATGTACCCTATCTTGCTTAATTTACAAGTTGTGTGTCTTTATGTGAATTTTTAAAAAATTAATATAATCTCATGAACTCCCTTAACACCAGACAATGTTATAATAGGTAACGTAGAGGTTTTACGTTTTTATAGTAATCCATTTAAATTATATCGAGGTGTATCATGACTTATTTTACACACTGTTTATTATACGAATAGTATTTACTGCGATATTTTTGTTGGCTTTTTACAGATCACTAATATTTTTAACACAAGACCAGTTTAACGCACCGATAAACATTCAATTATACCGCTCTGTAAAGTGCGATGTATAGCAGCTGACGCCAGACTAGTTGAAGTAACATTTGTATTGGTTCGTCAATGCCATCGCAATATTTACAAGATATTTACAATTTTTTAAATCTCAATTCAACTCCTATAAAAGCGAGTGTACGAGTATGAACGTACGTGAGTAACATATAATATAACAGCTGATTTCACCAATCATCTTTAATACTTAAACACACCCAATGTAGATTATAGTTTGGGGTTATGTTTAGGTAGGCCTAGCTAGATAAGTAGGCCTTAATGTTGCTTGTAAATAGTTTGTTTTTTAAATTGTGTATTTCTAATGTGGATCTAATTAATCAGTCTGTGATTTTTCACGGGGGTTTACTAGTACATTAATAAACGTCCAATAATTAATTATACTTCTCTCTAAAGTGCGATAGGCCTACTATGCGATTTAGATCAGCTGAAGCTAGACTAGCTGAAATGGCTGAAATGCTGAAATGAAATGTTTATTGGTTCGTCAATGGCTGATTTCACACTTGGCGACACGACACCGACTCGGCAGCGACACGATATCAACCCGATACAGCAATAATACCGTTATCGGCACGATATCGGCAGACGTCTTTCACATTTACCGACTCGACGCCGATACCAACACGACCAATTAATTGTACAAGCTATCGTGTAGATTGACCCAAAACATACATAGGACAAACAAGGATGTTCAAAAAAAGTTTAAGGAACATAATCCGTCTGCCAACAAATTACATAGCTAATAAAAAAAGTTAATGTGTGCTGTCGTGGAACCCCCTTCAGGAACGAAGTTCATCACTCCTTTTCTTCAATTCTTTTACCAGCCTTAAAGGCAACATACACACATAATTTTAATCTTTCAATTGCCGTATATTATTATATTGTTTTTTATACAAATATTGCTGTTTCCATACGTTTAATGTTATTATAATAAAGGTGTAGAATTAATTATAACATCAAAGCTAAGATGGTAAACACAGTTAAATGTCCATTAATTGTAAATACATTCAATAAACATAAAATGTTGGTTCACTGTCTAGGCCTAACCTAAAATTATTGTGTTTGTTTAATTTATTTTACCTATCTTAACGGCAAAATACATACAATGATTTTATTTTAGGCCTAGACTTAAAATTACTTTCTAGGCCTAACCTTGCATAAATACTGATAATATTTATGGGCCTATAAAAATTATTTTCCGATATCTTTATTCGGTGAAAAATTGTTTGTTCTTGTCTTCAGTAAAAAAACATACATGGCTTACTTTCCACAAGTTCAATTAATGTCACAACTTCATATTTTAAATGAGACATATTTATTATTTATCTACAGAAAAAATATTTAACGAGGCCAAATTATTATTGATTGATTACCATAGCAACCAGTAAACAAACTGAGACGATATCGTACCGATAAAGAAGGGAGACCTGCAGCTTGCCGACATGTCGGCGCCTGTAACGACACTACACCGATATGTCGGTGAGTGTGAAAGCTACTCTTAAGTTTAAATTAGTTTTCATGACCGACAACATCGTTCCGATATCGTGTCGGTGCCGAGTCGGTGTCGAGTCGGTAAGTGTGAAATCAGCCATTGCCGGCAATAACTGTGAAAACTGAGACCCAGCAACATTTCCGGAAATGTATTGCCACAACATGACCGAGCAATGTGTAGCCAGATATGGCCCATCTACATTTCGGCAATAGTTTAAGCAAAGAATTTAAATGAACTTACGGATTTAACTTAATGAACTTAATTTAAAGAATTTAAATTAACTTCATTTTTAAAATCGAACTTTATCGTTTGGACAATTGTTCATTATGGACCTTAAATTTTTACTAAAACAAAATAACAAATTACAAATAAAATGACCTCAATGCTACACAATAAACTACAAACATTCAACAATAGGTAGACCCTAATATATTTGTTGTTTGTAACTTACAACCTTGCTTGTTATGTGTCTATAAATAACAGTGATAAAGTAGGCCACTGTTTTCCCTGTTTAGAATGATTGTTCGGAAAGGCGGATAAATTATGAAAAAAAATCATTTTACAATAATTATTTTGATTAAAACAACTTATTTTACCAATTTTACCTATGAATTCAGTAATTGGTAAATTGATAGATGAGTTCCAACTTCCAAATGAAATTCATGGATTCACAGTTAAATTCCAGTAGGCCTATACTCACCTATACTTTATTTTCTGAAGCATTAATAAGCCAAGTTTAACAACCTTCTTTTTTTCTATTTAAATTGAATTATTTTGAGATGTCTTTCCAAGTGCATTGGGTGAAAATATTTCTCCTTTTAAATTAAAGTAATGTTTAACAAATTTTCTTTTTAAATAATAAATTTAAGCTTCATTACTTACTTTATTTCCGACACGTGACTTTCTTCTCTCTTTTATGATTCCCTAGTGAGGTCGTCAAACATTACACAAACACACACAAAGTGTATGATGATGGAGTAAATCTCCGAAACGCGTCATAAAAGAGAGAAGAAAGTCACGTGACGGAAATAAAGTAAGTAATAAGCTTAATTATATTACGTTGACTTGGATACCAAATAAACATGAATCTTAAATAATAAATAATTAAATATGTTTAAGTTTTTATAACAATTATTCAATAATTTTACTATTTTTCTTATACGGTATTCTTCTTTCTTTAATTATTGTAATATCTACTTATTTAAATTACCTGTCGAAACTTTTTCGAAACCAATGTCATCGATAGCTTAATGACTATTGATAGACTTTTCGAACTAGTGATGGCTATCGAACTATCGCCAACAATAGTTGTAAATAATTCGACCACGCTGCTGAACCGCTGTCGTGGATTGAGCAAATTTCCAAAATTAAGTTTATAGGCCTATATTTTAGGGTTTCAACCAACAATTTGGGAAATAGGTCTATTCACGATGGTACTGAATAGCTGCCTTTGTGTAGGAAAGATATTAGTAGAATTTGTTTGCACCTAAGCCTCCAGCGAAGACTCGCCCACTCCTTCGTTCCATTCGGAGCGGAAAAACTCGCTTTGTGAGTTTGTACTGTACCTCGACCTCGCTCCGTCGGGTTATGATCTTAACTTCGCTCGCAGGGTACAAACTCGGCCTTCGGCCTCGGATCAGAATATTTCTCCACGGTAGAATCAATGACTACATATCAATAAGACGAACAGTTTAAATGAGTAGAATTCAGCCCATTAAAGTAGGTATAAAAGTGTGATTTTGCATCCCGCCGTTAGGAGCGCTGAGCGCTCTTTTTGCAGACGAGTGTGTGACAAGAATGGAAAGAGAAGGAGAGACAGAGAGGTCCGACTGTTATGTGACCTTGAACGCAGATTGTTGTGTCTCAGACAAGCTTTGGTGCGTAGCCCCATATTTGTCAATGCGATTCATTTCCCACATTGTAATAGCAGTGTACTAAATAAATACATTTTAGTTGGTTTTCTTTTCTAATGTTTTTTAAGTAATGTAAGTTTGTAAATATGGTTTTAGTATGTAATATGGTTTATAGTGTAAATACTGTTAGTGTGTAAAGTAAATAGCTGCTACATTTTGCAATGCAGTCCTGTTCAAAAAGTGGAGGATCTAAATGTTCCTATAAAAACTGCAACAATACATCTGTGAAAAATAAAGACTTATCATTTTTCAGGTTTCCAGTGAAAGACAAAGAAATGTATGAATACATAAAGTTTTCTTTACTGTTGTGTTATATTTGTGCGAGAATTAATTCTCGTACAAGTCGTAGGGAATTAATCAACATAAGAATCAAAGACTTTGTGAAGTTTATTAAAATGTTTTGACAGTTAATTTTTAATGGGAATATGTAAGGACGAATGTAAAAAGAGGGTTATTAAACAGGGTGCTTCATAACTCTTGTCACACCCTTCATTGTTTTGGAATTGTTCTTGGGTACAAAGTAAACATCAAATCACTGTTAATTTGTCTAAAATCATTTTGGTTGTCCTACTGTGACCAAAATGTTTTTTTTTTTAGTGCATATCTAAAAAATTACTAAACGAAATAATACCAAATTTATATCAACCTTTTGATAGTATTACCTAAATGGGAAAAAAGTTAAGTTGACGTGACTTCAATATTTTAAAAATGGCGACCGTTTACAACTTTCGAACGGAAATAACGAAATAACTAGCCCTTTCCCGAAAAAATGTCAAGAATAACTTTTTTTTGCAAATTGAATTCCCTATCGATTAAGTTCGTTTAAAAAAAATTGGTTAGAGAATAACGGACTTATGGTATTTTTCGACAGACAGTGCATGCCCCTCTGTTATTTATCATTGCAATTATTAAATTTAATCAAATCAGTTTCATTTATTTTGACACATAAAGCTGTTTGTTTATACAAGTTTTTATTAAATTTATACTATTGGTAAGTTCTTTTAAGAATTGTTTCAGTTAATACTAAACTCGTAGGAGTCAGCTGATTTGAGTTTTGTCTGACTTATTGTTTGTGATGATATAGTAACAATCGGCACCAGCTGATTCTGTTTTTGTTGACTTTATTATTGTTCTAAAAAAGCAACAAACAATATTGTATCCATAGTATTGCATTTAGAAACATTTTAGCATTAAGTTTTTCGTGTTTTAAACTGTGTTTGCTTTATTAATTAACTATGGAAATTGGAAAGTTACACAAACGCTGAGTATTGCCTCCATTTTACCTCCTAAGTGAAATAGATTCTGCCAATAAAAATATTGCAAATATGGTTTAGTAACCAGGACTACTCTTAAGTACTTACTAATTGCATAAATTTAATACAAATTTGTGTAAACAAACAGTTTTCTGGGTCAAAATAAATGAAACGCATTTGACTAAATTTATTATTGCAATAAAATATTATCGCCGTCCGATCCTGGACATCGCCCCCAAGAGGGGCGTGCACTAACTGGCGGAAAACGCCATTCAGGATATGATTGAGCGTAAAAATGATTGAAAAAATTCCTATGAAGGTATGTCCTAAAATGAGCGTTCCTTCTATCAGTCTGTATGTGATATTTTAATTAAAAATTATTAGTTAAAACCCACTAACAATATAGAGATGAAACTTTCCACGTAAGCGCACACGCTTGCAGACTTATTTAGTGTAAAAAATCTGTTTACCTTTCTAAAAGGCGGACATTAAAAGTGTTTGTAGATACGACCGTTTTAATGTTACTTGAATTTGTAAAATTTAATGCCTCAAACTGTTCCTTTACAAAACAAACAATTGATTCAAACTGTCAAATTTCAAATACATATATTTACGGATTGATAGTCATGGGTTTGATTCCGAGTTTTTCAAAATCAAGCCGTAGGTGCAGCAGGAATGAAGCACCTCAAAGTACAGTTAACCAGAAAAGTCCTAAATTCCCAATTATCAATATGTGCCCCCACCATTAAAAACGCGGGGGAAAAATAATTGTATTATTAACACACTGTTTTTTATGCACTGATTACAAATCTTATATTGCAATATTTCTGAAACAAACCAAGCGAACGTGAAACCCAAATTTGTTATTTGTCTACCATTTTTGACGAAACTCACTTTCTTTATGTTTTTTGAAGTGCTAAATTTGAATTTTATATTGGATTTTACACATCTCACTTTTGTGGCGCGCTAATAAATTACACTTATAAATGATTTTATTATACAAAGAATTATTTAAATGAGGGACTTGAGACTATTTTGTTAGTTATGTTTCGCTGCTGAAGTAGCATTTATATTCCAATTATTAAAAAAAAGGATGTTGGTAATAGGAAAAATAAACTGATAGATGTGTTTAAAATAATTAAACTTTATGGGATCAATGCAAAGTTATTATTTACAGATGCATAGACTGGATAGTTAACTGCGGAAATGACGATTTTGCAGAACTACCAGACAATAAGTTGAGGTACCGTGTCCCGTGTTCAGTTCATTTTAAAAGTACAACATTCAACAACTCATTGAAAAACAGGTTAGAATGTTGATTGTTATACTTTCCTGCTAGAGAACGGAAAATTTGGCAATTATTAATTTTAAGTGTTTTATAGGAAATAAAATAAATAATAACATACGAAATTTACATAGTTACGTCTAATTGGTGAACTGGGGGCAACAGCCCCTTCACAATAAAAATAAATTTTTAGCCGAATTTTCGAAGAAAATAAGAGCTATATTACACTCGACTCAATTTGAAAATTACTTTATATTATATATATATCTGTTTTATTCCCGGATCGATAAGTGGTAGTAAATATGCTTCAAAATTGCTGATTTTTTGGTGAAAGGGTCCTAGTAGGATTCTTCAGATATACTTTTTTTTGTTCTTCGATCGGATTCAAAATGGCGGAGTTATACCGATTAATCGTTTTTGGGTAGGGATTTAAGTATATGGATTTTTCCCACCTTGATAAAATGGTAGTAAATATGCTTCAAAATAGCTGAAATTTTAGTGGAAGGGTCCTTGTAGGATGTCCTAGACACTGATATTTTCATTTTTCGATTTTACACAAAATGGCGGTTTGTTTGATTTAAACCAAAATGGCAAAGTTAGAGCGAGGAAATTGCATTATTACTACCACCCATAAGCCCTTGTGCAGATTTTGAGCTATATCGTTCAAAAGGTAATTAAATTTTCTACAATCCTGTGCAAAGGTATTTCAGATACAGTCCCCGGAACAAGGAACAAAATTGATAGAAAGCTCCCGATAAATGATTTTTTCATTATAAATGTCAGGTTTTTGCGCGATTTCTCCCACTCATAAGCCCGTGTGCAATTTTTGAGCTATATCGTTCGAAAGATAATTAAATTTACTACAATCCTGTGTAAAAGTAATTTAGGTACAGTCCCCGGAACAAGGAACAAAATTGATAGGAATCTCCCGATAAATGATTTTTTCATTATCCATGTCAGGTTTTAGCGCAATTTCTCCCACTCATGAGCCCATGTGCAATTTTTGAGCTATATCGTTCGAAAGGTAATTAAATTTCCTAAAATACTGTGCAAAGGTATTGCAGGTACAGTCCCCGGAACAAGGAACAAAATTGATAGAAAGCTCCCGATAAACGATTTTTCCATTATAAATGTCAGGTTATTGCGCGATTTCTCCCACTCATAAGCCCGTGTGCAATTTTTGAGCTATATCGTTCGAAAGGTAATTAAATTTCCTACAATCCTGTGCAAAGGTATTTAAGGTACAGTCCCCGGAACAAGGAACAAAATTGATAGAAAGCTCCTGATAAATGATTTTTTCATTATAAATGTCAGGTTTTTGGCGATTACTCCCACTCATAAGCCCTTGTGCAATTTTTGCGCTATATCGTTCGAAAGGTAATTAAATATACTACAATCCTGTGCAAAAGTAATTCAGATACACTCCCCGGAACAAGGAACAAAATTGATAGGAATCTCCCGATAA
>JAGFPH010000361.1:70678-82001 GCA_018207615.1 Philaenus spumarius
TTTTTGCGCAATTTCTCCCACTCATAAGCCCGTGTGCAATTTTTTAGCTGTATCGTTCGAAAGGTAATATAATTTACTACAATCCTGTGCAAAAGTAATTCAGGTTCATTCACCGGAAAAAGAAACAAAATTGATAGGAAACTCCCGATAAATGATTTTTTTCATTATCAATGTAAGGTAATTAATAAGCAATTTCTCCCACTAAAACCCCAGTGCAATTTATGAGCTATATCATTCGAAAGGCAATTAAATTTACTATAATCCTGTACAAAGGTATATTTGGAACAGTTTCCGGAACAAGGAACAAAACTCATAGTAAACTCTCATTATAAAATACTAGTTATTCCCTGATAAGAAAATTCGGCTATAGTAATGCGGCAGTGCTGCTTACGGGTTTTTTTATACTTCCCATGATTGACACCTTTGTTTTATAAGTGGTAATCTGTTTGCATTTGCTTCACCGCGGGGTTTGGTGAGCGAAGCGAGCAGGGGTTGATACTTCTAGTACTGTAGTTATAACTTTAAGTATAACATTTCCAGTATTGTTATATTTTTAATTTCAAATCCTTGAGGAACATGTTCTTTATTGTATTAAAACTGCACATTAATTTGAACCTTTATTTAAAACTTTCTAACAGACACTTTGTCTCTGACCAAAAATTAGAAAATCTTTCCAGCAGAGTGAAAATTGTATGTCATTATCAAAGTGAATTAAACATCATTGTTGTAATATCGATCAAAGAAATAAGAAACAGGTAATTTAATTAAACTTTGTTTACAGCATACGAATCGTATGGTTCTTACCTACGAATCGTAAAAGTTTCATAATTTTACAGCTCTGCTAAGTGTATTAAATAGTAGTGTAATAATGAAGCGTGGTTTTTACCTTCACACTGCACAGCTTAGTTTT
This sequence comes from Philaenus spumarius, assembly GCA_018207615.1. Lineage (NCBI taxonomy): Eukaryota > Metazoa > Arthropoda > Insecta > Hemiptera > Aphrophoridae > Philaenus > Philaenus spumarius. The sequence goes on from JAGFPH010000361.1 coordinate 71,589, forward strand.
CGAGGAAAACTAATGCTCTATCTCTCTCTCTCGCTCTCTCTCCCCCCTCCCCCAGTCTCTCTTCTGCACTTCATTGAATCCGACACTCGTCTGCAAAAAGAGATCTCAGCGCTCCTAACGGCGGGATGCAAAATCACACTTTTATACCTGCTTTTTTGGGCTGAATTTTTAACATTGGAACTTTTCGTCTTATTGATATGTAGTCATTGGTAGAATCCACCACGTGGATTTGAAACGAGTACTTTTATGGTAATTTACGTTTTGATCGATTTTTGGGAAACTAAGTGAGCTACCTATAAGGTCGCGTAGAAAACAAAATGTGTAGAATAATATCCTACATTTATTTTTTTAGATGAAATTCTAAAAAAGTTTTATTCTCGCAGGAAATATCTAAAAAATTTGTTACTTTCTGCCAACAAACGTGTTTCCGGTTGTTGGATTTATTTGGCTAATGAACTCGTCCGAGCGAAATAGACAACCAACGTGTGTACCAAATTTGGACCAAATCGTACTTAAAATGCGGCCGCTAGAGACCGATCACATAATAATATATACATAAAAAATATGACACTTCAAAACGTATTCTGGGGGCAATGATTGGTGCTCATTTACTATTCCCGACCTTAGGTCTTACCATAAGGGTCGTTGCAATAGCTCATTTTTCCTATGAAAATTCGCTTATATTGGGGACAGCTGGTTAGAAGTTCCGGGGAATTGTAGTTTGCATTCCGGGGAATTCTGGGGAATTTTCTTGGGTCTTTTGGGGAAAATCAGCTTTTGACATTGGCAACGTTGATTGAGATAGGCTATGGCTATCTAATAATATTAATTATTTATTATATATTATGTCCGCAATAAAAAATAAAAGGAACAACGACTGTGCTCTCACTGCTCTGTGACAATAGTTTTGTATTTGTGCCTGTAATACAGAATAAACAATTTTAGTAATAACAAATATAAACCTACTAAATTATTTTTGTGACCATTTATAACGTTTTATCCCTGTAACTTACTTCAAAATGGTTTTTCAGGTTAAATATGATCCAGCCAGTAATGTAAATTTTGTCAGATGTGTTAAAAAATATCCATGTATATATAAAAATAATTTTTCAGCGACTGATAAAGAAAGAGCTTCTTTAGCATGGGAAGAGGTTGCTCACGAACTTAATTCTTCAGGTTAGTGACTAAAGTGGTTAAATTACATTGTAAGCCCACTAACCTACAATGCCAACATAAAAGCAAACAAAACTTACAGTGTCTAGTTTGTAAACATATAAGTTAGCACCACTACAAAAAGGTTGACATTGTAAATTAGAGAGGGTGAATACTATAATTTTGTTGCTTCAGCTGTAGTTGTAATTGATATCCCATTGCAGTCAAACTTTAGGCGGCGCAAGTTTACTATTCGACCCTAGGCCAACCTATGGCATGGCAACAGAAATGCAAGAATAATAAAAAAAAACCTAAAAGGTTCTAACTATAGTATTTAGTCACAGTATGTTTACCTGTATTCAACATTTAACAGTAGAATGTAAAACGTCGCCTGCAAAAATATTAGGCAAGGGTCGAATAGTAAACTTACACCCTTTAGGCTTATAACATACAAACATGGACAAAATATAAATTGCAAACAAGACTAGGTCTAAACCAGTAAATGAAGCAAAGTTACAGAATATGCCACCGAATCTTCACTACAATGTCAAAATAAACTAGGTACCGGTAACTTACAGTTAGTTACCAGTAGGCCTACAGTATGGGTTCTAGTTCGCCCTACTCTACTTAAGAAAGATCATCAGCTGCTATGATCTCGACTGGTTGGCGTACATATTATAGGCTAAATATTACACTCATTAAGTTATTGTTAGGCCTAGGCCTATACTAAATATTTATTTGCGATGAAATAGATGTAACAGTTAAGCCTTCGCTATAGGTAACTATTATGCAAACTCCTATTATTTTTACATAGGTATTCTGAATCTGTACACTTTACTTACTCTAAAAACTCAAGTTAGAGCAGTTGTTATTAAATAGGTTAGCCTATTTAATAAATGATGGGAGAAACAAATATTATGAAGATGCCATTTCCTCCATTATATAGCTAAGGTAACCAGATTTCTCAGAGACCTTTCCATTAGAATGTTACAGTAAATGTAAGATATAATACCGGTATAATAACGCACAACTGTCTTTACATTTATGGTAAGTTAAATACTTTATTATTATTGAACTCAAAAAAATAACATTACAGTGTTAACATAATCAAATTTGCAAGTTCATAATGCATTTATTTCGTACATGGGTTTAAATTATGAAAAAGTTTTTCATTTTTCCAAACTCGCAGTCTTGAAAAAGCATTTATTTTTGCTAATTCTATTTGACGTTGTCACTGCTATACTTTTCTGCAGAAAGTTATTTAACAAACATGAGTCCTCCTTGATTTGTTCATAAAATCTTTCACACGTTAAACCAACACTACACTTCAATAAAAGCATGTCCTTCACAAAAAGTGTTGCGTGAAGGGTAGACATGGGTATAAATGTTTTAGAAGAATTCGAGGTATACAAAGCCTTTAACATAACAACAACCAATTACTTAACGACCAGCTACAATTTCATTCTAATGCCAGCCATACACGTTATGATATACTTGCGCAAGTCAAAACTTGCACAAATAGACGTCATTGGAAAGTGACCACAAATGGTTCAAGTAGGCCTACGCTTGAGTGATGCTATTTCAGTAGGGGTGAGCGCCCAGGTGTGTTGTGCGATGGACGCTTTAGCACTAGTTGGATTAATATTTGCTACAAAAAGTTTGAAAAGACTTGAACGAAATCGATCTGTATGGTGTAAAGACTGGTTACGAAAAAGAGAGCAGTATTCGCACATCAATTTATTAACTGAATTGTAATTTGCACCCAAAGACTGGCATAACTATCTGCGTATGGATGAAGAAACATATTTGAAACTTCTGTTGATGTTTATACCATTTATCCTACTGTTATGCGACAAGCCAATTAATTTATTATAAGCTACTGTTTTTTTTTTTTATCTCTATTGTGATAATCTTGATTTTGTATTTGCCAAACACAAGGTTCATTTCGGTATATTATATTTATAAATTCCTCCAAAATCTTTTGAACTCCATGTCTCTCAGTCATCATTTTAACGTGAAACCGGCAGCACTGCAACAGACGTTCAAGTAAACTTGCGCAAACGCAACATTGCACAAGTTTTACAATTGAAATTTGGAACTTTTTTAAAAATTGTATAAGTTTATAAATCAGTGTGAAAATCTTCCAACACACGTTACTGCATACTTGTACAGGTCTAAATTTGCGCAAGTATATCGTAAAGTGTATGGCTAGCATAACATACTGTACAATTCGGCGATAAGAATCTGTGACTCTCACTAACTGAACACTGGATATAGTCAGTAATCGTTCGACCACTAAACAAAGTAGACGTCTAACCGAATTACATGCCACAGTTGTGTTTTGTGATGTGAGTTAAATGTTCTTGTGTTATATGTAATGTGAAGATTTTAATGTTTTTAAAGGCTGATTACGACACATATGTTTTGAAACACGTCATAAACACACGCTGAACGAAGTCACACGACAGATAACATAAATTTGGTTTATAAATTTAATAATAATATCCGAAAACAAAAACCTTTGAAAAATACGAACAATGCATTCTTTAGCAAAGACATTTACTAAATAAAAATAGCTCAAACAATATTATAATTTGATTTTACAGCTTCCTATTGCCGATTTAGATGGACTAACATAATAGGATGTTATAAAAGATATTTACGACACAAGGCTGAAAATATGGTGAAAAGACCATACTATTTGGCTGAAGAAATGGAATTTGTAAAGCCGTATCTAAGAATACAGGACAGAAATAAAAAGTAAGTATATATAAAAATAAATAAAGGAATAAATATTTAAGTGCAGCATATTTATACAAATGATTCGCCTGTGTAATTTTTTCCTCATTTTAATTGCTACGGAGATATATGATTGCATTAACAAATTTCTAGGCCAATTTGTTAAATTCTTAGCACAACTAAATAGTGTCTTTAAAATGAATGAAACTATTGAGGCTACCAAAACACTAAAAATGATGTGCCAGAACATCACTACTTCTTTTGTACTATTTGTACGTGATGTTCTAGAACGTCATTACTATTTAAGTGCAGTTTGCCATACTGTATATACTCTTTATAGGGTTAATTAACTAAACAAAGCCCAACTAAACCCCCAATTAAAACTTACAAAAAACACATAGGAATATATATTTTTTACAAAAACATTTTAAATATATATGTTTCTTTAACTATAAACACTTAAAATAAGTACCAATAACAACAATATCAAAATACACTAGTAACAATCATATAAACATTACTGGACAGTAAACTCAGTATAAACATCCCATCAATGAACAAATAATTTAACATAAACATAATTATATTTATGCATTTGATTATTGTTAAAGGAATTTAATATACATATGATAGGGTTTTGTGTATGTAGGGATAATGGACAACACACTACCCTAAGTCTCTCCATCTCCAATCAAATTTGATAACTCAAACTGCTTTATTTATTAGCTCCCTTTTTATTACTATTTCATATGAATTTATACTTTATCAGGAAGGCTGTTGTAGAGCCTAACTGAGTTACCTCTCAACTCCTTGACACTCATTTCTACTCCCGCAACTATGAGCTGAAGTTTTACTCTGCAAGCTGGCTATTATTTATTATTACTAGGGGGTTGTTTGATCCGCCACCAGGACCCACTGCACCTAAATCATAAGGTCCTCTGTGCCCCATGTCCAGGCAGCAGTTCACATCAAACCCGCCCTTTTTGCGAAACGAAGGAGTCCCTTCCTCTCGTATATAACTGGTGTCAGGGTATTCTTGTCCCAGAGATTTCTGCCTCATTGATGCGATGGCATCACATTCGCATAAAACGTGGAAAGAAGTTTCCTCCTTCTCTCCACACCTTGGACATAATGGATTGTTCTCCAGCCCCATGATATGGAGGTGCTTCTTCAGAGAGTTGTGTCCCATCAGTAGACCGACCAACAACCTCACTTCCCGCCTGCCAAGACCCAGCAGTGTTCTGCTTAGGTGACCATCCAGGCCATCAATGAAGTTGTGTGCCTGTCTCTGACCTTTTACCGTCTCTCTGCATCTGAGCAAGTGTTCTGATTGAACATTTTTTCTTACGCTTTCTTTCCCATAGCCTCTTGATATTAATATCATTGGTTCTGGGCCCATCGGTGGAGTTTCTGCTCCTCTTTTAGCCAGTTTGTCTGCTATTTCATTCCCTTCTACTCCTTCAGGTCCAGGGACCCAAACAAGTCTTACTTGCCTACTGCTTGACAACTGGTCCAGCAGTAACTGGCATTCCCAGACCAGTTTTGACTTTGAAGCTATAATGGCTTTTATAGCCGCCTGACTATCAGAACATCGCAACATCTGTACTCGTGCTTCCTGATTTCAGTATTCGTTTTACGCATGCAAGTATTGTGTATACATCCGTTTGGAAGACGTTGAGTAGAGCCCCAGTGACACTGAGTATCTTTCGTGGGTGTACGGTCCTTTGAGCATGTACATTCAGGCTCCCGTTCCTTTGTCTGTTTTTGACCCGTCCGTGAACCAGATTTGTCCATTTCTAAGATCTACTTGTTTCCGTAGCCACTCTTCCCGAGCCGGGAAAGTAGCCTCTAATTTGCTATTGAAATTATACTTAGGAGTCATGTAGTCCGTACTGGCTTGCAGCATCAGATCCCACTCCAGTATTTTGTTCAGACACTCACCGTGTCCATTTCTTGCAAGAGATGTTGACCAACTCCCTCCTATGTTCTATCTCATTGCGGCCTCCCTCTGGACCATGAGGTCCAGAGGTGGGAACTACAACAAGATTTCCATGGCTGCTGTGGGGGTAGTTCTCATGGCCCCTGTGATTTCAAGGCAGGCCATTCGCTGTACTTTATTAAGTTCTCTTTTTGCCCATTCCTTCCTAGAAGCGGGCCACCAGACTACAGAGGCAAAATTTAAAGACGGTCTTATTATGGTAACATAGAGCCAGTTCATCATCTGGGGCCGAAGCCCCCATGAGGTTCCAATCGCTCTCCTACATGGCCAGAATACATCATCCAAAAGTTTGTCTTCTGATTCCAGTTGTGGTTACCTTGGCATACGTACCTCTGGTTGTTCTCTTACGAGTGACATCCTCCAGTGTGATATCTGCTGGCCGTACCTTTTTCTCCGCTTCGGAGATCAGGCCGACACTTTGGGTACCCGATGTGCCAGGTTCTGGCGATCTAGGTCTTTTCCAGTCTAACTTATAACTAGGAGAGTTCGCTACTGGAGTTCTGGCACCCTGCTATAGGAGTGGTGTTTCCTCTGTTTCCGGCCACAGCAGCAGCTTGTTCAGCCGCCCGTGCCTCCCTCCGTTGCCTTCTCTCCCAGCTTGTTGGTTTCCTTTTCTTTTTTGCCTTATCCACCTCTTTGAAGCAATCTCCATAGGTGTCTGAACTTCTCTCCCCTCTCCACCCTCCTTCGGCCACAGATTGTCAACAGAGGCTGTCAGACCCTGTGGCGAGCTCGGGTTTTGAGGTAAATATAGTAATGCTGTCTCGTAGCTGCCGGAATCAATCGACATCATCGATTCCTGAGTGTCCTCGACCTGGGGTCCTACCACAGATTTTCCTTGTTGTTGAACTGAGCTGGGAAACTCTGAAACAAATGGCACGTTAAAAGATTTTTCCTTTTGGTCATTCATTTCATATATTTTTGTTTATTTGTATTGCATTTGTTATTTTGTGTGTATATGAGTAAACAGCATTTCCTACTACTCAAAACTGCTCCATCCGCCCTGAACCACCTATATCCTGCCCAAAAAGAGGTGTAGAGTGCACAGAGGGGGCAGACTGTTTCACTTCAGGAATGGGTTTGGGATAGTTGGTAGGTAGGCAACCGTACTAAAAGTCCCCGACCTTAAGAAGTGAACCAGGCGCAGTCATAAACGCAGTCTCGGAAGGCCTTTAAATTTGACTTTTTTGCTTATAACTCCAAAATTATTGGTTCTACAGAAAAAATTACTCTCACCTTTTTGAAAGCCGACAAATTTTCTACATTTTCCATTCACACAAAAGTTTCTATCCACAACCGTTGTCGAGTTATCCGCTTCTGAAAATACTTTTTCGGATCACACTTTCGTCATACTGTGCTCTTGAGCACCTCAAAACTTCTTTCTTTTTTTTTTTTTTTTTTTTTTGTGTTTAACGTCCTACTGTTTTGCACTTAAGAAGACGGGACCTACAGTTTTACGTGGAATCCGAACCACAGCCAACGATGTCTGTTAAGAAACCATTTAGAAAATTATTCGGGGTCAATGGGAATTGAACCCGGAACCTTTCCATTGATAAAACTTCTTTCTAAAACAGATTACAACCAAATCAAGGAAAGATTATTAAATTGGCTTCAAAATTATAAACAGGGTGTCCCAAAACTCTCTCGAACCGCTTTGTATAGTTTTTGTTCCTTTCGTAAAAATAAGATAAAAAGTTCGAATAACCATAGGTCCGAAAATGCTTCATTTTCAATTTATCCGCCATTTTGTTTTTTTTTAGAAAAATACTTTATATCTTTGGAAATAGATAGTATATTGAGTTCAAATTCGGTGTACTTATTTGTTATACATGTTACAGGAAAAGTTGATTGTTAGGGAGAGTTGACTCTTACTAAAAGTATCAGTAAAATTTGCTTGAAAATAAACAGATCAACTTTTCCGAGGAAGAGTTAATTATGCCTGCTGTGGTTTAGTAAAAGTTGATTCAGAGATGTTGCTCTCCACATGTAACTGCGCGTGCATATCTTTGTTTCGATTATCCCCGCCAGGCAGTCACCATTTCTCGTCTATTTGTTGTAGTGCAACAGTGACCAAGGATTCAGGTTAGGTTACATTAGGTAAGGTCAGGTTAAACGATAGCTGATGGATAAATAAATCTATGGATAAAACAATAGCTGTGAGAACTGTTGCAGCTTCACAATCACTTAGAAGTGGGCAAGGATGTTTCAAATGCTCTTGCAACGAACACTAAATGCAAATCCAAGATGTGCACGTTGTCTCGGGTTTTTGTTTTGTTGCGTGTGCGGCGTGGCAAGGTGTAAGAAGAAAAGATGTACTCTGCAACTCAAATTGTTACAAATCTTTACCTTGCTGTTATAAATTATAAATATTTTGTATCTTTCTTTTTATTATAAAGGTTTGCTTTCTTATTTGTTTTTATAAGGTAGTAGGCCGTTTCCTTTCAAAAGGTCAACTTTTACTAACTCAAGGCAGTAAGAGTATACTTTCCCTAGGTATAGTCTACTCTGACTAGTAAATGTTAATCAAAATTCAGCACTTTTCGCTTTTAATCAACTTTAACTGAAAAGGCTAGTAAAAGCCGACTTTACCTAGGCAGAGTCAACTCTTACTGGAGAATCTACTTTTCCTGTAACATAAAACTTTTACCTGGGTACAAAAATTCAGAACAATGTCTTGTATATTTTCAAAATAGCTGCCTTTAACAATTTTAGAGATATTTAGGTAAGATTAAACATTTTAAACGGCCGCCATTTAAAAAATATATAAGATGATGTTCTGATTTTTAGTAGCCTGGTATAGATATTGGGTTTAAAAAAAAATGGCGGATAAATAGAAAACGAAGTATTTTCGGATCTATGTTTATTGGAACTTTTTTTCTAATTTTTACCTAAGCAGCAATTCTACAAAGAAGTCCCAGATGGTTCCGGGAAAGCCTGTATTATTTATATAACTCTACCTGCATCAGCTGATGATGGATTTCAAGAATTTTTGCTGTAGTGTGATAGTTTTATTGCTTGAAATCACTTCGTACATTTTGTTGTCTGCTTTCAAAAAGGAAAGACTGGTATTTTTTCTGCAGGACCAATAGTTTTCGAGTTGTAAGAGAAACACCATAAAATGTCAAAATTTAAGGCCTTTCGGGAGCCCCCTTGTGCTTGACTCACTTCCTTAAGTCAAGGATTTTTAGGATGTTTACTTCCTAACAACCCAAATCCCATCCCTGAAGTCAAAAATTCTGCCCACCCTCCATGCGGTCTATAATCATCTTGACTGAACTTTTTACAAAATCACTAACACAAACAACAGTCACATAATTTAAGTGGCTGAGCATGTGTGAAAAATAAACAATTCTCAGTACCTCCAAGCCTACTGAGAATTACAATTTCCAGAAACTAAAATGCTGCAAACCATACAAGTATCTTAACATCAAACAATATCTGGTATTATTAGCAAAGCTTAGTGGTTAGAGTATTAGCACAGAAAGGTACATACAGATCTTGGGTTTAAACCATGTCTTGGTCTATTTTTTTCCACTTGTAATTTAGTTAATTTAACGCTTGTTGAGGAAGTGTACAGAGTAAAATTATTGCTCAGAAAAAATGTGTATAAAAATATTCCCTTTGAATTTTGTTTGGAAATATATAATTGCACAAGCTAAGGCTAATAATATTATCCAAAGGGAATATGCTGAAGAGACTGTAATAAATTTGCATGCTTCAGTAAAAAGTAATTAACCTTTGAGATGAAATAAAGAATTTCATATCACTGTTTTATTATTAAGTAATTTATTTTTAGTGAATTGCAAGAATTGTGATAGTCGGTTATTAAAGCTAGCTTCGTTATTAAAACAGGCATTGAACCTCAAATTAAAACCGGTTACTTTGTACTATTTTGTATTTGTATCAAGTTTAATAAATGGCTTTGGAAATCCATTTCACAGAGTACTCTTTGGTTATTTTATAAATTGACTCCCAACTCAAGTACTATACCAAATTGACTCCAAATCAAGGACTACACCAATTAGACTTCCAGCACAAGGACTGTACCAAATTTACTCCCAATTCAAGGACTATACCAAATCAACTCCCAACTCAAGTACTGTACCAAATTGACTCCCAAATCAAGGACTATACCAAATGGACTCCGAACACAATGGCTATAACAATTAGACTCCCAACTCAAGTACTATACCAAATTAATTCCTAAATAAAGGACTATACCAAATTGACTTCCAAATCAAGAACTATACCAAATTGACTCCCAACTCAAGGACTATACCAATTAGACTCCCAACACAAGGACTGTTCCAAATTGACTCCCAATTCAAGGACTATACCACAACTCCCAAATCAAGGACTGTACCAAATTTACTCTCAGATGAAGGAATATATCAAATTGACTCCGAACTCAAAGACTTAACCAAATTTACTCTTAACAAAAGGTATGTACCAAATTGACTCTGAACACACTTAAGGTATATATCAAATTGACTCCAAACTCAAATACTATACCAAAATGACTC
>JAGFPH010000361.1:82011-94833 GCA_018207615.1 Philaenus spumarius
AGGGCTATACCAAATTGACTCTCAACAACAGGTGATTACAAACTTTTGCTTGATCTTTGATTTCTTGGTTTGTCTTTATTTTCCAAAGTTCCCTTCCCTTTTAAGCCCAAAAAGCTTCCTCAAGATTTAATTTTTAACATGGATATGATACAAAATAAGGCGTTTTTTAGAATGATTACACCCAGGTGAAATCTTTTGTCTAGAGGTTCTTTTGATCATAAACATTGTAAATTTTTGCTGTAGCGGTAAAACACAGGGCTTTTTAACATACCACTTTTCAAAAAAGTCCCCCCCCCTAAGACACCTGGTATTTTTCCCTTCTAGTGCCAGGCCTAATATGCAAGATTTGTATAAAAGTGCCAAGCCGTTTTTGCATTTTTATAGTGCTTTTGTATAACATTTCATAACTTATAAACTATTCATGCTATACTAATAAAATGTTTAACTCGTCTAAAATAGACTATACTGATGCTGATTCTCAGTTTGAAACTGGTCAACTTTTATAACACAAATTTTAAAAAATTCTTGCAAATAGCTGGTTTTAAAACTAAAATTTTGTTAAAAACTGAGTTTGGAGTACCGTAACACTATTTGAATCATTCACTATCATATCAAAGCATAATTGTTATTGAAGAAGAATTGATTTTATACATTATTAGAAAAAATCATAAAAATCTACCAAAAAACAAAAAATACATTAAAAAAACAAAGTTTATGTTACGCTCCTTTTTTACAAAAACAATTGGTAAAAAATAGTAACTATTTACACTAATTGAAAATAAATATAAAGTCACTAGGCCTACCGATTTTATCTTTAATTATTTATAAATAAATTTGAAGACATTTTAAGTAAAGCAAAGAACTGAATGAAGTAAACACTCTAGGCCTAAATAGTTTATACTAAACAAAGTTTGTAGGTTAGCTAGGCCTAGCCTACAGTAAATATATTTAAAAAATAAAAACAACACTATTCTCACTCACATAAGTTTAATTATCAAACGCGTTTCAACGACAAAGTCGTCATCCTCAAGAGATACATGAGCTACAACTGTTGAGTTATAATCTGTCAGTTGTAGCTCATGTATCACTAAGGATGACGACTTTGTCGTTGAAATGCGTTTGATAATTAAACTTATGTGAGTGAGAATAGTGTTATTTTTATAACACCAGTCGAGCTCAAAGTGTATTTTATAATACAGTAAATATCACTAAAGAAAAACTAATTATGAATATACCGGTATTAAACTAAATGAACAAAAAAAGTTAATTAAAGTAAAACACAATACCAAAAACACAAGTCTATTGTCCTAAAATGTATAAAAATACAACAAACATTCTAATAAACACAGCAGTAACAATGTTTCAACCCAAGTGTGCTAGAACTTACGTCTGTTAGAACTGGAACAGCTGTTCACTAAATCGATAGTATTTCGACTATTTTCTACCCAAATAAGTTGATTTTTACATCGGTTTAGAGCTGAAAGATTGCTTTATACAACTAAGTGGACACCAACCCCATCTATTAGAATTTTCATAGGAACTAAATGCACAAATACTGAATGCGCCGATGCAATCGGCGTTGGCACTACTTTGCATACGTATGTTGCGCCAATGTCATCGGTTCGTGGCACTAAAAGGGTTAAAAGAGAAAATTGTAGCTTGAGAAAATACCTTTTTTTAAGACCCCATAATCATAAACTTTAAGTGCTTTAGATTCAATGTTACGAAAAAAATTTGAAGTCATGCTAAAACCTGAAATATTTTTTACAACATAAGCTCTTTTTAGCATAAGGCCATATTGGGTCTTAAAAAAGGCCCATTTTTCCCACTTAATGTATGTTGAAAAAGCCACCGTTTTTCCGCTACAGCAAAAAAAGACGTTTCTGGCACCATTTCAACCCCTTCCAACCGCCTTCCGGAGGTTGGAAATTAGTAGACTTTTTTTCTACAATGTTTATGATCAAAAGAACACCAGATCAAACATTCTCACCTGAGTGTGTTAATTCCAATGACAATCTGATATTACCTGTACTTTTTCCCAAACATCTGATTTAAAACAAACACTCATGTTGATTACAGACAAACAAAAACTACCGTTAACGACGAACCTTCTGTACATACAGATGAAGAAATCGCCTTTGAAGAAATCGATCTATCCAGCCATACCATCAAAATGGAAGAGTGCAACGACTTTCCCATCAATCCTATGTGTGTAATAGTGGACTCTTCCGATGACGACCAGACCGTCGAGAATTCGTCTGCGGGTTCCGAAGATTCCGTGTCCGACGGAAACAGCGATGTGACCGCCAACAATGAAGAGGAAAACTCCGACTTTTGTTTTTTCAAAAGTTTACTGCCCGACATCCGTTTAATGTCGGCACAACAGAAGCTGAGGTTCAGAAAAGCACTTTTAAACGCGGTCGATATGACATTGTACGGTGAGGATTTGAAGAATGTACTTTTAATATCGTCCGATAACGAATGTTCGACTAAATAAGCTGGGGTAAAATATACAATACTCTTCACGCCATATGTAAGCTGAGAAGCCAAACTATTTGCACAAGAACGTAATCGTAATTTTGTCACAAGTTTTTCCAATCTCACGTTATTTTCATTTTAAACCCTCCACAACACAAATTAAGTAATATAAAAAAACATTTGAGTAATTGAAATAGATTATTGGTTAATCAGATATTTTTGTAGAAATTACTATTGATTAGGACAGAGGCACTTGATCGTGGTAGGGTGGTGGGGTAACGGTGATCTAGATCCTGACGCATGCAGTAGGGCCAAAGTTTTGCATGAATAACAAGATTTTTTTATATAATAGACAAAAAATAATTCTTACATTTGGCATCATTACAATCTTGTGTTTATTTTGTACATTTAATGCTCTTACTTATACCTTATTTGCAAAATCACTTACACTACCAATTGATGTGATTCTTTTTGTGTTCATTAAACTTTTTTTTTTTTTTTTTTTTTGAGTTGGTTTTTAGTTTTTGGGCATTTATATTATTTACTTAGTGTTGTTGAATGTTTTCTGTTTAGACTCACATTCAACGAAAAATCAGGGTCTATATGTGTTTAGTTGGCAGGACTACTCTTCTACAAAAAAAGGTGATATTATTAACAGGGAGTACTAAGTTCATATTTACACCATAAAGTGAAACTTAGTTTTTTTTCGGGTTGCAATGTAAATAATATTTTTCAAAGTGTTTTAGATTATTGGTTATTTGTCTTCTACATTCCTTCAGCATCTGCAAACACTAAATTTAACATATATAAATACTTAATCTTGTTTGATTTTTTTATATGATGATTGAGCTTGACTATTAAAAAGAAATTAATTTCAAAAAATTATAAAATAAGACCATTTCCTACAAAATAAGTTTTTTGTGAAAGTGGTTTCACCGACAAAGTCGTCATCTTCAGGGACACTTTAACTATTGTTTACTTATTTTAATTAAACATAGGCACAACCTCATGAGAGCATATTGTTGATATTCCTCCGCATGAGGACATTTTCGTGGTTTCTAAATAACCAATAGGGTTAACATAACATAACTTTAATTTTCTAATACTGGTTATTTTGAACCTTTATAACTGCTGGTTTACTATAAACTTAATAGTTTGATTTAGACATTTAATATTATTAATTTAATTTTAACCCTTTATTAAAAAGAAATTATACGATATGGGTGTAAGCAAAAACCGTGCATCTCACTGAAGATGGTGACATCGTCGTAGAAACGATTTTGAGTAATAAAAGTGCTGAGTTAGAATCTTATCAACTCCTATAAAATCAAGTGTTCATACGTGAGTAACAAAATAGTATTGCGATTCGCAAGGTTGTATTGTTTGATTTATTTGTCACCATATAATACTTCAACAACTATGTGAATTATTTAAGGTTATGTTTACAACTTTTAGGTTAAGTTTCATTTTGTTATTATAGGAATAACAATGTATGTTTATACATCAATCAGTTCCATCATTCTGCTTCCTGCATGTATGGCTATTGGTCTGAATTATTGTTTTTTTTTTTTATTAGAATTATAAAAGTTATGTTAATTTTCAAATGTAAGCGTACTGACGATGAAAACTTGAGTGAATTTTAAGTCGAACAATAATATAGTTTTGCCTAAATAATTGTATATATATTTTTGTTGTTAAAATCGTTGATTTAAGTTGGTTTACGATTAAAATATTTTGTTTTGCTTTCCAAAATTTAATTCAGATCTTTGAGTAAAATGTTAAATGCAACATTTTTTCTGACACGTCTGCTTCCTGACGCCGAATTTTTACTGACTTTTAAGACAGATAAATCAAACAATACATCCATGCTCATGCGCTATACTCTTTTGTTCATAGTGAAGAACCGTATGTATTTTCTTCTGAAGGATGAAGTAAACAAAAAGGATTGTAAAAAGACATAACATTTTCAACAACCTCAAAACATATAATTAATTCTTCTAAAAAAGTTTGAAAATATACCTTTAAGTATTTAACACGAGTAGGCCTAGTGTCTTTAAATTTTATATTTTGTAATTTCTAAAAAGGTATTCGACTATAATAATATCCCTAATCATTGAAACATTTACAGAGTTTAAAAATGACCACATCATAGTTAGGCCTAGAAAAAATTTGTTTTTAATAGTACTTTTTTAAATGATGTATTTCTGGTGAGTATATCAGCAACCTGTAATTTTTCACAGTTGCTTACTAGTTTTATTAATTATTTTCAAGTTTTTCAGTATTTGTAGACATCCCTGAAAATGAGATATTGTCACTTTTTGAAAATTTGGGATGATGAAGAGATAATTCTATGTCTACATTAAACGTAATCATGTATTTTTATTTTAAAATCTAATGAAAATATTATACGTTATATTATCTGTTTAGATGAAGTAAAATGTTACGGTATTATACATGTTATAATCTTTTATACAATTAAGGAAAACAAATATTTTTTTATTCTAAATAATCTGAAATGTAACAAAATAATAATGTACAGAAAGTAATAAATGTATAAAATTAATATCAAGTGTTTTTTATTAGATTTCACACTAGTCTTTCTAGAAAAAGTACGTATAAGCAAAAAGCTTAAACAAGAGAAATCACTTTAATTAGCATCCAGTTTTTACCTTTATATTCTATACAATGGGTTCAGAACCCAATCAATACTTTAAGCCTTAAGGTCAATTGTGTCTGGGGCTAGGACAATTTACATCATTATTTAAATACTGTATCAGAAATTCCCTTGTTTTTTATTTTGCTGAAATTTAGTTTTTTAACTTTTAAATTTTTATATTAAAAACGTATTGATAAAATAGTCACTTAATGTTGAATATCTCGAAAACCATTAACATCACAAAAAACTTACAAGATAGAGGAGTTGTATTTTTTAAAGAGAAACGAAATGGTTTTTGAATTTTTTTTCGGTATTAGTCTAGAACACAATTAGCCTGGAATCGTCATTTTGCCTGTAGCTTGGTTTTCGTTTTATCTACAGAAAAATATATGTCAATAAAAAGACAATTTCTGTGTTTGTTGTTTTTTTTTTTTTTATTTTAAGTAATGGTTTTTGTGATATTGAATAGTTTAACTTCAAACATTTTAATTTGGTTGGTTGGAAAAACTGTTCCTTTGTAATTAAGCCTTTATGATATAAAACCATGCAAAATTTCAACGTAGTATATTCAATATTGAGATTTAAATTGACAGTTTGAAAAAGATGGCTGTGAAAAACTTGGTAATATGATCAAAAATAAGGTGTTTGATAGATACCTAATTCAAAATATAATTAATATAGGCCTACACCAACGTGAAATGTTTTGCTCACATGTTCTTTTAATTATAAACATTGCAGAAAAATCTACCAATTATTTCCACTCTCTGGAAAAGGGTGCAAAAAACTATCTTTTTGAAGACCCCTTATGGCCTTGTAGGTGCTTTAGATGTTGTGTTACAGGAAAACAGTGCCAAAAATTTTAAGTCGTACTAGAATTTTGTGCCAACAATGGCTCTTTTTAGCATAAGAACGAAGTAAACAAAATTCGTGCCCTTTCCCCCTCCCCACCAAAATGGGAAGTAGTGGTTTGTAAAACTAGGAATAGACAAAAATCGTACATGCAATTTTCATGAAATTTTTAGAAGATAGAGTTTATGGCATGACCTTTATTTTGAGACCTTGAGCACCTCTTTCGTGGCCTTGGGGAGGTAGTTGTGAGGGTTAAAAGGCTAAAAAACTTGTTATGATTGGCTATTGGCCAACATTTCTTCAACACCAGATGAATGTTAACCTTTCAATACTCTTGCTGAAATTGGTAGATTTTTCTACAATGTTTACTATCAAAAAATCACCTGGGTGTGTTAATTCCAATGAAAAGCTTGGAACCTACTCTATGATAAAATACTATTTTATTCAGATTTCAAAAAATTTATCCGCCATTTTGAATGTAACTTTGTTTTTTTAAATGAGAAGGTGGTCATATGATACATCATTTCAATGTAGAATTTCAAGAGAAAACCTTCGGTGAAATGTGCACATCCATATCTTTAACCAATTAAATATGGCGGCCAAAAAAACAACAAAATCATGTTTTCCGATTTTGCTGTAATTTTTTTAATATAATTATTATTCTTCTTTTTGGATTCATAATTAAATAAGCTTTCAAACGATATGCCACACAACGATATTTGGTTGAACCACTCGAAATCAATTTTGAAAAAATAAAAATGGCTGTAACTCAAAAATTTCAAATACTCCCAAATAATGTAGTGTAGCACATCGTTTGAAAGCTTATTTAATACTGAATCCAAAAAGAATAATAATTAGTATTAAAAAAATAGTACAGCAAAATTGGGCATAATCGGATAACATCGTTGTTTTTTGGCCGCCATTTTTAATCGGTTAAACATATGGATGTGCAAATTTCACCGTTGGTTTTCTCTTAAAATTCTACATCGAAATGATGTATCATATGACCACCTTCCCATTTAAAATAAACGGTACCAGGAACTGGCACATACTTTCTCACAAACATATTTAAATTATTAAACGTCACGGTGACTTGTAGGGTGGGGTAGGAGAGGTGATTTTGTATTAAAGTTGTTTTCCCATAAAAATCCATAAAATAACGGAAAAACCAACTTTTCTCAAAAACGGCTGGAACGATTTTGATTAAAATTTTACAGTTTATAGTACTATAGGTGGTGGTAGTACTATAGTAGGTACCTTTTTTATAGTACCTATAGTAGGTAAAAAGTGGATTAGTACCTCCATACCAAATTTCATCAAAATCGGACGACTGGTTTAGGCTCTAGGTATGATAACAATCCGAGCCTAAACCAGTCGTACGATTTTGATGAAATTTAGTATGGAGGTACTAATCCACGGTATCTCCAGGCGTTTTTTTCATTTTTGTGAATTTTTAAGGGTAATTTTCCCATAAAAACATTTAAAATAACGGAAAAATCAACGTTTCTCAAAAACGGCTCGAACGATTTTGATTAAAATTTTACAGTTTATAGTACTTTTGGTCCCTAATAAACTGTAAAATTTTAATCAAAATCGTTAGAGCCGTTTTTGAGAAAAGTTCATTTTCCGTTATTTTAAGGGTTTTTATGGGAAAATTACCCTTAAAAATTAAAAATGCACAAAAATGAAAAAAACCCCTGGAGATACCGTGGATTAGTACCTCCATACGAAATTTCATCAAAATCGTACGACTGGTTTAGGCTCTAGGTCTGATAACAGACACACAGACACACACACAGACATCACTCCGAAAACCACTTTTTTAGGTTCAGGGGGACCCAAAACGGATATTTCCACCAAAAACTCAAACTCGAAAATTTTGACGAATACAATACTTTCTCCATATACTATGGTATAGGGGGAGAAAGTAAAAACAAAGTTACATTCAAAATGGTGGATAAATTTTTTGAAATTTTATTAAATTAGTATTTTAACATAGGGTAGGTTCCTTAATCACAACTATTGTACCTTCAAATTTTCTTTACATACGAAATATTGAATCGTTTCCAGACTTTTTCTCCACCTGTAATAATTGTGAATTGTCTTAAAGCCAGAAATAATAATTAAAAGAGAGTTCTGGAACATACTGTATGTAGGCAAACATTTTCTTTTAATACAAAATTGTATAGTTAAAAACTGTAAATTTTAAAGTTAAAATTAATTCTTTTTGAAATAAATGATCGCCGTTTCTTTATCGCACATTCCCTTCCATTTCTGGTTTCTACAGTAGTAATTATTATTACTAAATCAAAATCAAAATTATTTATTTCTACTGTTATTAAAATCTAAACTTGTACATCAAAATACACATTTACATTTTCTTACATTCAATAGAGGCAAAAACGTGTAGGTTTCTAAAATTTTCTTTCGTCCATTTCACCCCTGTTCTTTTAACTTTGCTAAAAACGTACCTTTCTGTTGGAAGTACTTGTTTACAAAAGCAATGCAAATCAAATTAAACCATCCATACACTATTCAGAATTAATTAAACCGTGAATGTAACTAAAAAAAACCTTTGAAAAGATGCCGTTTAATTGCATCTGCTTTGTTGGTTTGGTTTAGGCCATGCAACAGTGTGTTAATTGCCTTTGTATCTCGTGTTTTGATTAAAAACTACAAAGGCAGAAATTAAATTTTTCATTCGTATATAGAATATCACAAAAACAATGCAACAGCAAATAAAATCTTCTACGTACTTCAGAATTTGTTCAACCTTATTTAGTGCGTAATTAAAATGCTTGTGAAAATAATATTTATCATGTCTGCTGAGTATCACACCATCATAACTCCATTATGAGTTTGACTCGGGAGAGCGAAGGAGACCGAGTCCTGAGTGCGAGCTGAAGTGGTACACGGTTGGCTCAAAAACAAAGGGGAGTACAGGTGCAGGAATCTGTAGAGGTAACCCAAGGCAGGAAACACAAAATAGTATTCCAAACAGAAGTCACAGCTTTATTCGAATGTGTCAGAGAAAATCTAAAACTCATGAATAAAGAAATCTGTATTTATTTATTTATTTATTTATTCATAGCAGAAACACCACAAGGTGCATAGCAACGTCATTATAATAACTACAGCTTAGTCCTAAACATAACATAATAAACCCAAAATAACAATAGCAGATATAGCACCTAAAAATTAATAAATAATAAAACTCTAAAAGAATAATAACAATAGTAAAACCAACAATACAAATAAATACAGAAACAGGACTAAATTCAACAACTTAAACAATCAAAGTACCAACAGAACCCATGAAACATTCAGTCCCCTACAAACTCCAGCACATGCTCGCACCCGACCACAAGAATATGCAAGAGCTGAGGAATACTACCAGTCAATAAACTCCTCCACCGAGTAAAAGGATCCAGACAACAAAAGTCGTCTAAGGCTTTTTTTAAAAATGTCATAATTTTCAATATTTTTTAAGCTTTCAGGTAATTTATTTAACAATGCTACACCAGCTTGTGATGGTAGCTTTTTGTGCTTACTGAGCCTATGTTGGCCTAGACGTAAGTAACTTCCAAATCGGGTACCATAGTCATGTACATCCTTATTTAGTGTTGTTTTACACTTGTATTTAATGTATAAAATGACTTCAAAAATATACATGCTAGGAAGTGTCAATATTCCTAGCTCCCGAAAAGCATTTCTACATGACCCCATAATATTTATATGTGCTACAAGCCGTACTGACTTTTTTTGTAATCTAAAAAGCCTTTTCACTTGTTGAGATGAACAATCACCCCATACTATGATTCCATAGTTCAAGTGTATATACTCAGACATTCAGGCAGCTCTGAGCTCGTACGAGTTCAGGTCAAAACTAGTCTGGGAATGTGCAGTCCACAATACAACTGACAGGTCTCAACAGAGCACTTAGGAATAAGTAAAAACGAGTGTGCTATAAGCTGGCGAAGAAGGTATCAGCAAGTAAATTCACAGGACCTGAACTGTTCTGTGGCATATCCAAGACAACAGCTATGCAAGCTAGCACTGATTATGCAATACTAGAGCACAGAAGGAGGTTGTAGAGCATCCCAAGCTTGAGGATGAGTACACTCTCACTGCTTAGTTCATCTAGGCAGATTGCATCTGACATCCTTACGCTGAGCAGGTGAAATGTAAAGGCGATAGCCCTAATCACAAGACAACAGCTATGCAAGCTAGCACTGATTATGCAATACTAGAGCACAGAAGGAGGTTGTAGACATCCCAAGCTTGAGGATGAGTACACTCTCACTGCTTAGTTCATCTAAGCAGATTGCATCTGACATCCTTACGCTGAGCAGGTGAAATGTAATGGCGATAGCCCTAATCACAAGACATGGTCACCTTAGAAAGCACAAGCAAAGAATGGGCATTTTCACCGGAGATACCAAATGCAGGAAATGTGGCCTGCAGAAGGAAACTGTAAAACGCCTGATCTATGAATCTGAGAGGTTTGAACAGGTGAGTTATGAAATCTTTGGAAAACTAAACGATGGACAAAACAACCCCCAGGATAACCTCACCAAAAGGAACCTTAGGTTCACTGAGCTTATGGACAGGGGTTTAACAACATTCTTTATGTGGGAGCACAATAAGCCCTTGAGGCCGACATGCATAAGGATTAGACCGCCCATTGCAGAATTTTTTCAGGACTGCAAAGGACATTAAACTCTTCTTAATAGTTGCAACTAGTTTGCATTCCTGTTAGTTTTTACCGTAGCACCTCCCCTAGATAGTATGTTTCTGAAATATTGCACCAAACCTTTAGGGCAGATCCATGAGCTCGCCAGAGAGAAGCAACCGCTCTCCTTGGAAAATAGAGAACAAAATTAATTTAAGGAGGAAAGAGTGAAGCAATCCCCTTTAAATCTAATAGCTTAGCTTTTAAAGTCATTATTAAACCAACACAATCCAAAGCTGGGTTTATACTAATTATTTCAGTTACCTGAATGTCGGATTGCAGAATGTATGGAATCAGTCTTGCGGCTCATTGAAGCTCCCGCGCCTAGCGCCTCATAAACATGCAGTGCCTGAGGTCGAACGAAGTGTTCAAGTGCATTTTTACAAGTTTTATTTTCTACTTTAGCGTATAACTAATTAAATTGGCATAAATGGGTGTAAAATAAGAGACCTCGTACCTATTATATTTAACTTTTCCCTTATGTTTATAATTAACACTTTAACTAAGTTTTATTTGGTTCATAGTATCAGTTTTGAATTTGTTTCTTTCTTAACCAGAACGTTTTATAGGTAACATAATTTTTATGTTGTAAAAATTGTACATGTTTTAACACGACTTGTTTAACGTTTAGTTTTGTCGTATTTCTTTAAAAGTTTTTTTAAAGATTTATTTGTTGAGGCACAGTAAGCAAAATATAGACAGTATAAGAATATGACAAATATTTATATTGAAAAAGTAATAAAAATCTTTATTGATTCTGCAACGGACAAACCCTGTTGCAATTCGGAATTTTGAGTTTTGTAAAAAGAAGTTTGCAAAAATCGAATTTTCGAGTCTGCATCGGGTAGCAACCGTTTGTAGGTCATGAAACGACAAGTCCTGGCAAGAGCGTCGTATCGAACGAAAACCGACTCTTGACCTCGACAAGAATAAGCATGAAAGTTAACTTAGCCTGAAAAACTGATTTATGTGAGAATAACCGGGATCTAGGAATTTACGAATTTGGGAATTTTATTTGGTTAATGCATTACACAAAAAACATGTGTATTGGTCATCTAATTCCTGAATCGTAAATAGTAAAATTGATTAAGTAATAAGTGTTAAAAGTTAAGGGAAAATTTCAAATTAACTCAAAATTAAACAAGTAATTTCAAGAAAGAAATGTTATATGACAAAACTCATAATTTTGATAATTAAAGATTTTAGATAAAAGTGCAAAGTTTGCATAAAGTTAGAGTAATGAAAAAAGAGTTTTAAAGTAAAACAAATGTAAACAAGTTATTAAAGAAGGAAAGTTTTATAAGAAAAAATAAAGAAAACGTTAAATTTAATTAAAGAAAAAAGGTGACAAAATTCACACTGGAAAATAAAGAATTTAAATTAAAATTAAGTTTTAAAGTTAATAAAGAGATTAAATAGAGTCATAAGTATTATATTGTATTGTAAAACACCAGTATTTGAAATAAATTTCGGGAGTAAAATTAAAACAAAAATTAAGAAAAATCGAAAATTGCTAAGTCCCAGAAAAACCACTACAAAGAAGAAAACAAAGTGTGACTGCGGCCATGGACCAAATTCACAGGTCAAAGGAAGGTGTCAAAAGGAAAACGATTCGACTTCGAGGAGAAAGAAGACATCATGCTAATTAAGAATCTTCAAAGAAATTCAAAATTGGAGCAGAACTACGAAGGTTATTAAGAAATTAAGAAAGACAATAGACCACGGGAACAGCAGGCCAACGGCAGAAGAGTAGAAGGGATAGGCCTAGGAAACTTCCGGGGGAAAATGCAAGAGTTAAAAAACGAGATTGCGAAGAAAGTTATGGAAGAAAAAGGATGAAAATTCATAAAATAATTTATACTACAAACCAGTACCAAAAAACTTTAAAAAAGTTAAGTTTCAGGAAAGTTAAAGAACCACTAAAATCAACGGTGAAAGGGGTAGGAGAAAGTCCTATATAAGCCGATGTCGCGTTGAACGCGTTCTTCACAAAATTCACTAAAAGTTCTTCATTAAACTTCTTAATAATCGCTTCTTAATAATCTTCTATTGTAAAAGTTTTTCTATTCAAGTCTATTACGATTCTATTTACGACCATCAAAGTGCA
>JAGFPH010000361.1:102576-112595 GCA_018207615.1 Philaenus spumarius
ACGTCCTACTGTTTTGCACTTAAGGCTAATGAAGACGGGACCTACAGTTTTACGTGGAATCCATCCGAACCACAGCCAACGATGTCTGTTAAGAAACCATTTAGAAAATTATTCGGGGTCAATGGGAATTGAACCCGGAACCTTTCCATTGATGGTTGCCATGACGATTGATAAAGCAATGACGCTTTAACAACCACAGCCACCGTGGCTCCATGTCATAAGATATGACATATTATATCGAAAAAAAAAAGTTTAAAAAACTTAATTGATTAGTCGGATTGAACCATGTACCGTTGGTTTAGAACTGAAACTAAAAACACTAACCATGACACGGACAAAATAGAACAAACAATTTGGCATATATATAACCAGTCCATAAGGCAAAAACAAAAACAATATGAAACAATTTGAGTTAAATAAGTTGTGTCCCAAATACAATGTGTAAATTAGTTTTAAAATGTTGTATTTAAAAAAATCCTACATAGGCTATATGTCGTTTTTTCTGACTTCAAGTAACATTTATGCCTAATTTGAAGAAAATCTAACAGAGTTTGGTTGTAATCGCGTAACAAACATACAGACAAATTGCCGAACGGTCTTGAAACAGTACCTCGCTTACATCGCGGTCAATAATAATTTTTTACACCCGATCATAGTTTTTTTTCACAAATTCCTTCCAGACTTTGGATGGCAGTGAAAATTTATACATGTAGTATAAAATCTGAAATTGGATAAAACTTGAATTAGAAACCAAGTCGAGTTAACCTATAAATTAATAAAGAAATTAAATTATAAAATCAGTTAATTAAATTAACATAATATTAGCTTGTTCGCAACTCTCTTGTTAAGTTTTTAATTTAGTTAGTAAAGTTTAGTGAATTGATCATTTTAAATAAATGTACAAATTTAAGCGTACATTTACCACTTTTAATTAAAAAGAAAAGTTTTTTGTCGCCATAAATTAACTAATTTTTGTTAATTTTAAATTAAACTTTCCATTTTGCCTACCCTCCCCTTTGTAAGTTGTGATGGTTAAATTTATTATTAAATTAGGACTAATTTCTGCAGCAAAAACTTCTTCAGTTCATGAAAATTTATATCGGCTATTTTTTTCTGCATATTATACAATGTGTAACAGTCTATCAGTGTAGCTTTAAACTGTTCATGACAATAATTATTTACTGATTTTTTTTTATCAGGAATATTTATCTCTGTTTTATATACAAAATTCCTGCCATTCACACAAAAACTCTGGCTCAACTGTGCATATCAGGCTCCACTACACCTCCGTACTCTGATCAATGTGACACTGTCCTAATCAAACATAATTTCCATGAAAATATCAGAGTATATAATAATTTCTTTGCGTTTACTTCCTCGAGTTGGTGAGCGAAGCGAATTAGATTACGGAATCATTGCTCATGCTGATTGTGCAATGATTCTTCCACAAATCTGCAAATAAGTGTGTATCTTGTAGCCGTCACTGATGATGACGACTTGGTTATCGAAACGCGTTTCACTAATGTTTTGTGAGAGAAACTATTTTCATTTTATTATTTATGATTAGGCCTAGTCCAGAGAGAAACATTTCCTTTGATTAAATTGTGTGACCACGGAGGAAGACAAGACGTGTGAAACATGCAGGGATCTTTCATAGTATTCAAGAACGTCTAGATGTAACTATATTTCAAAGTTTATTCACGTTAGATAGATACGGTTGTTGTGTTGCCACCTGTTAGGCAAAGTTTGAACTCGCGACACGTGCCTACTATTTGTTAAAACTACTAAGTAATCTGGTTATTGTTTTCTATATCCATTAGGGTAACATAGTTTCAACAACAAACTTGACAATTTGCGTCTGTTTGCTGAACTCTCCTACAATCTCATTGAGACATTCATGAAGTTAAACAGATTGTAAACATTCGTGATTTACGAATAGCCCGTAAAATGTAGGGTGAAAAGTTGAACACATTAAACCCATAATGTTTCATTTAAAAAGTATAGTATCCAGCCTATTAAAAAGTCGTGAATGGGATTTTTTAAGAAGAATTCATCTTTGCTTATAGTCGAAAAACTTTATTGGATATCATCATTAAGCATTATGAGAACACTAGCTGACCCGTGCGAATAGTTCGCAAGTTAGGAGTAGGCCTACACTTACCTGATTTAACACGTTGATTTAATTCAGTTAATTACGTTTATTTATTTACGATAACAGTTTCCATATAGAATCTTAGAATATAAACAATCTAAGTAACAGCTGTCACATGCTAGTTTAACTGATCGTTAATAGATGGGGGCTTTCATTAGGAACCATTTGAAGTATAATATAAAAGTTTTTTTAATTAATTTTTCGTCAATAGCGTGTAACATAAGCTTTAAAATGATGTTTGAATAATTAATTTGAATGAAGAATTAAGGGAGATATCGCTTAGCGACCAAAAAAACACCTTTGAGAAATCTATATATATATATATATAACCCAAATACCACTTACTCACTGACTCATCACGAAATTTCAAAAACTACAGAACGGATTGCAATTCTATTTGGTATGTAGCTTCCTCTAGGGCCATAGGTGCTCACTAAGAAAGGTTTTCCTAAAATTCGAAATTTTAGGAAGGGTTTGGGGGGGTCAAAGTTACTAATTCACGAATTCTCTAAAACTACTGAACGGATTGGAATGAAATTTGGTATGTAGCTTCTTCTAGGGCCATAGGTGCTGGCTAAGAAAGGGTTTAAACAATTTGAAATCTTAGGGGTGTTTGGGGGGGTCAAAGTTACTAAATCACGATTTCTCTAAAACTACTGAACGGATTGGAATGAAATTTGGTATGTAGCTTCTTCTAGGGCTGTAGGTGCTGGCTAAGAAAGGGTTTAAAAAAATTCAAAATCTTATGGGGGGGGGTTTGGAGGAGTCAAAGTTACTAAAAAAAACCTCTGAATGGATTGGAATGAAATTTGGTATGTAGCTTCCTCTAGGGTCCTAGGTTCTCGCTAAGAAAGGTTTTCAAAAAATTCAAAATTTTAGGGAGGATTTGGGGGTGGGGTCAAAGTTAACAAAAATCCTCATACGAAATGCATAGTATAATATATTTATTGATATATTTTTTTGTTAGACATTTTAAGACATTTTTAAGACGTTTTTAGACATTTAACTTTGATTTGTCTATCCGTGCAAAGCCGGATCGGGCCAGCTAGTTGTATATAAGGATATTAATCCTAAAATCATGTACTTAAAATAGTCCTAATATAACAACTGATTTCACCCACAGAAGAACTAATTAAATATTTAAGAATTTTAATGTTTCACCCATTTAAGCTTCTGTTAATTCACAAAATATGATTAAGGAATACTGTTGATGAGAACTTAGTAATTTTAAAATTAACAATAACATAGTTTTGCCTAAATAATTGGATTTACTAATTTGGGATTAAAATGTATGCTCTTTTGTTTTGTTTCCCAAAATGTATCTCAGTTCTTTGAGTAAGATATTTAATTATAGGTTCTGTACATTTACAATGTTGAAAATCTCTAACGACATGGACTCAGGTAGATATAGTTTGTAGGCCTGAGTAGTTTCTTTTGAAGATCGTATTAAAGAAAAAGAATCAAAACAATGAACAACGATTCAAACATATAACAGCTGATTTCATCAAATAACTTGCCTTTAATACATTAAAAAAAATATTAAAACTTGTTCAGCTGATGTACATTATAACACGCAACCATCTCCTGGTTCCCTATGCTACGTATAACACAGTACACTCGGCGATTGATTGTAGACGTAAGCGAGCTAGAGAGTCAGTTGGAATCGGAGAAGTGAAACCACTTCAATTCTCTTCTCGATCAGGCCAACTTATGCCACCAAGCTGCAGAAAATGACGTATGAATATAGTACGCACTGCTCATGGGTGTAGAGTGTGTATGGCGTATTTGACGGAGAGAGTAGAAACGGTTCTCCGATTCTTTTCTTTCAACGGCCGGTTGAAATCGGTCAAGGGGATGCGTTTCACTTTTCACCTGATCTTATAATAATAGACCAAGTATGAATTATAAACTTGATAAAACTTAGAAGGTTTTTAAAAATAACTGCATTTTATTGAAATTATTGAGCGTTTGATATTAGGAGTGTTATCATTATGCCAAAAATATATAAATTTAAAATTGCTAAGCACTTGTAAAAATTTGTCTTTTACATTGTTTCCACACACATGTCGAGTTCTTATTACAGCAACGGATAATTAAAATTATCATGCAAGGATTTAAAAAATTAAATACACAGTATATATATTATATATATTTTTTTTTTTTTAAGGCGAAAACCCAGAACTGTTATCATTGCCTGGAATAATTATATATTTTCATGGAGCGTACAACTTAATCAATTAGTAACGTAAATTTAAAAAATTATTATCTACGCTTTTGTTCCTAGATATTAAACCCATTACACAAACGCACGCTATCAGAATGTCATCCTTTGTCCGATAGCTATACAGTCCCATAGAAAACTAAACATGCTACAAGAATTTATTCTTGAAGTTTTTTATATTTAACTAGAGGGCTTCGCCCCCTGCTCGTTTCGCTCACCAACCCCCACGGCGAATCGTGGCGATGCAAATGCAGACTATTGTATACTATGATATGTTCACGGAGACAGAGATTTTTTTATAGTAGAGATACAATTCTCAAGTTACAAAATAGTAGGGGAAACCCCAGCGTGCTCCGCACACCAACACCGTTGGAACCTTCTTTACGTATAATCGTGTTGTTTTCTTTATAATAAAGGGTAGGAATAATAATAAACCCAAAGCTAAGATAGTAAATAATGTTAAATGTTCAAATCAAATTATTCCATATATTTTATAACAGCAATTATAATAAAGGTTAAAAGAACCAGCAAGACTCAGGTCTACACTTTAATAAAAACCTAACCTAAAAGTTAGAAATACAAATAATTGCTTCATAATTTGAAATCAGCTGTTAAAGTAAATATTGGAGCAAACAGCTGTTTTATCTGTTATTTTATTCAGTTGGTTGCTAAGGTAACAAATGTAAATACGTGTGTTGGTTTATCAGTCTAGACCTAACCTAAGATTTTTTTCCGACTAAATTTACAAAAATATTGAAATAAAAAATGTTTTTATCAAAATGATGTGTAGCCTATGTTACTTAGGGATAGTGTGGCTTTTTATTAGTAAAACTATTTTTTAATCGGTTCAGTAGTTCAGTAGTCGGTTTAATAGTTCCAGAGATTACCCCCCACCTACCCAAGTAGCACACATCGTTGGCCCAACGTTGGGGAATTGTCGGCACCGTTGGGGAATGGTGGGTTGGGGTGCCAACATATTGCCAACAGAGGCCCAACCGATAATTCCTTCTGTTGGGCCAACAATGAAATTTTCTGTTGGGCCAATGTTGGGAGTTAGTCTGTATAAAATTATCTTTATTAATTCCTTATTATATTAATATTTACGTGTAATAAACATTATTTAAAAATCGGTTATATTGTTAGATTAAGTGATATAAAGTTATTAATACAGTTCATGATTTTATAACATTTAGCGTGTATCGGTGACATCGCGAATCCGCCATTATTCTATCCGCCATTACAAAAAATCCATTGTTCATCCTCATTTCCTCAAGGTTCTAGTTTTGCATTTGCAGCAAGCACCCAAGCATCATTGTGACTTCAGTGACTTGTGTGTTCATAAACCCAACAACGGCCACGGTTTAAGCTAAAATTGGCCAGCCCGTTTTTAGCGTTTTGCAAGCATATTTTTAAAAATTCGCCAAAAATAGTAAATGAACCCCAATCCAAATGTGTTCAATAGCTTTTTTGTAGAAGAAACTTCAAAGAATTCAAATATGCCACTAAAAATAAGTTTATTTTGAAATTGTAAAAGTTATTAGCTCAAGAAACAAAAAATGTTCAGTAACGAAAGGAAAAAGTTCAACTTTAGGCCTACATAACAATTAGTAAACATTTTTTGTATTTTTTTCGTAAGCGTAAAAAAGTTTCGTAATTTAGTTCTAAATAGAACTGTATAAAAACATTTATCAATTTCAAATTTTTTATTTTGAAAAAAACCGTTTTTATGTTTCAAGTACACAACTGGTATTTACCTAGGCCTAGATTGTAACGTGCTTTACGTATATGCTTTGACAAAAAATGAAATATTATTATAAGAAAGTGGTAGAGGATAAATCAAAGAAAAGAACGGTGTACTTGTCTTTCCTTAGTTCACAAAAGTGTTTGAGTTACATTCGTTTGAATAACAAAAATACATCAGTGGAATAAAAACTCCCGAGCTAACACGTGCTGTAGGTCGGACTACTTGAATAGCGTGGGAACGAACGCCCAAGGCGATCTCACAACAACGTAACTTGTCACTGCTGTTTAGACAATCACAAAACCGGTTTTATCCAGTTTACTTACTACCATTAGATACTACAGACTTTCGTCTACAAAATCGTATAAAGCAATCTGTCAAATCATTGGGCGTTGCCTACTAAATAATCGTTGACAAAAGGCGTGTTTATCGGTTGAGAGACTGTCCAATCGCAAGGGTTTACAGTAAATCTTGTTTGAAACAGTAAATGTACTGTGAAATCTGATTGGAAGACACCAACAGAAAGATGAAATCACAACCAATCCAACGGTATTGTTAGAAATGCCAAAGAAACATTATTGTAGATGGTGGGAAACGTTGCAAGAGTGAGAAATAACAGTACAATTGTGCGCAGATTCCCGCGTGGAAAGAGCTGTAGGCCGATGTGCACATTTTAAAATGATGATTACGTATGTAAATATACGTTTTACGAAAAAGTTGTAAATACAAAAATTAAAGTTTAATTCATTTCCTTTCCAATGGTGCCAATGGTTTATTACGATTGGATAATTTTAAGTGGGTTAAATTAGCGACTATGCAAATATATGCAAATTTTATGCAAATGTGTGAAGTTGTTGCGTTTGCGCCGTGAAACATGGTGTTGTGGTGTCGTTTGGCCGTTATAAGGCAAATGTTGTGGTGTCTGTGTCATTTGGCATTTTCAAATGAAAATGATTTGTTTTCTTAAAAACTTTATCACCATTGTGTGTTCTAAGTCTGTGTCCTTTGTGCCTTGTGAAGTGGAAGTGATTGATTTTTTTCTTTGCAAGTAAGTAGGCCTACAGCACTTATATACTTTTAGATTAGTAAAAAAATACTAACAGGGGTTAGTTCTTGTCTTGTTTTAAAATAAATAATTGTTCACAATTAATTATAACATGTGATTTCAGTTTTATTTTTTAAAGTGGTAGGTTACTTGTTGTACACTACCTAGGCCTACTGGTAAATTAACTTTTAGGTTAAACTAAGTGATTTTTAATATTTGGTAGACTAGCTTAAAGGTCTATAAGGTAAAATATTAATTATAAAAAGATTTTACAAGCTGGACTAGGTAGTATGCATAAGAATAATTACATAATTTACAGTTTGCTATTTGCCAAAGTAGGCTAATAATTAATGTTTATAGGCCTAGGCCTACTTGGGGGAATAATAATGCATCGTTTCTATTGTTTATAAGA
Source organism: Philaenus spumarius (assembly GCA_018207615.1). NCBI lineage: Eukaryota > Metazoa > Arthropoda > Insecta > Hemiptera > Aphrophoridae > Philaenus > Philaenus spumarius. Next base: position 110,148 of record JAGFPH010000361.1, read on the forward strand.
TAAACAAGTTATTGAGATTAAAATTAATAAAACAAATAGCCTACACTCAAAAAAATACGGGCGAAGTTTACTATTCGACCCTAGGCTAACCTATGGCAACAGAAATGCATGAATAATAAAAAAAAACCTAAAAGGTTCTAACCTATAGTAGGCATATTTAGTCACAGTATGTTTACCTGTATTCAACATTTAACAGTAGGCTAGAATGTAAAACAACGTCGTTGTCTGCAAAAATATTAGGCTAGGGTCGAATAGTAAACTTACGCCAAAACCTATTAGATACTTCGACAACTGCAAGCCTACTAGGTATCTTGTTAATTACATAATTAATTGGTTCTTGGTTAGGTTATGTCTAGACTTTACCCAAAGTTTAATACAGAAATTTAATTTACTACTACAAATACACAAATCTGAACTTTTTTCTTAATAAATATAGTATTTATACACTTCACTGATGCCGGGAAACCATAGGCCTTACCTATTATTAATAATTGTATTAGTGTTTTCATTTAAATGTCATAGAGCATGATTCTATACTTGTGTTTTTTGACAATCATAATTACCATCATTTAGGCTTAGGCCTAGAACCCTCAACCGGTACGGTGCGGGTCGGATGCGACCCGGGCGATATTTACTTTGCTCCCCTCTCCCCCCACCACTGTTCAGGAGGGTGAGATTACCAGATACCCTATGAGTCAGTTCTGTGGTAGCTGCCCTAGCAGTAGTGTCCACCTGGTGCGTGACCTTGGCCTTATCATATCCATTGTTTGTGCGTGTGCGTCCATTTCGGGTCGGATACGACCCGACCATACCTACAACGTTACTACTTTTAGTGAACTTATTTCCAATATTTTTTTATTTGTATCACCAAAATGGCTTCTAAACAAGTGTACAGTAAACCTGAAGAGATATTGGAAGAATTATTACTTCAGAACGAGGATTCAGACAGTGGTGAAGATGAAGAAGATTCTGGGAAAGAAGATGGAACAACCCACACAGCGCCACAAGACACAAATCAACCAAAAAAACGAAAAAGATGTTCTCTGTGTAATCCTTCAAAAGACAGAAAAAGAAATGAATTTTGTGCTAAATGTGGTTTTTTCGTGTTGGGGAGCACAAAACAGTTATATGTTCAAAATGTTTGATTGACGACATCAGTGAAGATTCGATGTAAATATTATAATTATTGAGCTTCAAACATATGACATGTTAATAATGTATATAATTTTTTTTCACTCAACAATGAGTTATTATTGGTATTTTTTCTTGTAAAAATATATAATCTTATATATAAAATGTTTTTTTGTTTATATTTTTACCATAAATGCACCTAATTATGCTCGGGTCGGAAACGACCCAACCGTACCTTGTATGCCACTCAAAACCACCGTACCGGTAGAGGGTTAAAACAAGACAAGATTTAGAGCTGAATCTTCAAAAAGTGTTTCAGCTATATTTTAGTTTCGATTTGGAATTATAGTTATCTTTAGGTTAAGGTTTTAAAATGGTACCTATAAGCTTATATTTTCCATTTGAGTTTTACGGTATGGTTTAAAATTTATTGAAACAGTTTAGGCCTAACCTACTTTACAGTTTAGGTACTAATTTTAATTTTGAAGAGGGTTATAATGTAATGTATGTTTATACATTAATGTTTGTAGGTACAGTAATGTCGGCTAACATTCTCATAAGTTACTATGAATTTAAAAACTGAAATGTCCGTAAAACGACGGAGGCAAAGTTTTTGCTTGATTTAAATTCATCAAGTCTAAAAACAAGACATTGTTATTATAAATTATCAAAAATTGTTCTCCATTTAATGTGTGTTACTATTTTGTATTTTAGAATAAATATTGAAATTATTTATGAATCATAGGTGAAATGTATATATCCCCTAAAGTATGTAGAAAAAATATTAAAATTTACAAATAATTTAAAAGAAAATTGGGTGTAAGCTTAGAGATAGTTTAAAAAATATTGTTTATTTATTTAAAATATATAGCTCAACTGATTGAAGATGCGTATTGTTGGTAGAATAAATAATCTGATATTAATGGTGAATAGTTTACAAAGACTGGGTTAGCTTCAAATTTTATGACAGTTTAGTTAGACAATAATATTTGAGTTACCTCTTCTTTAATATGCTGTCTAACTAAAATATCTTAAAATTTGAAGTTGACCCAGTGTTTGTATCTTATTACCATATTAATTACTTACACCTCTAAACTTCCATTAACAGCTGATTTCATAGCATTAATTTGTATTTCTGATTTGTAGGTTATGTTAATTTATAGGAGTAGATATAAATAAAAATAATGCTGGATCTTTAGTGTAACTTAACTCTTGTTATATCATAAACTTAAGCAATTGAACGTACACATTTAAATTAACTACGGTTTTATTAATCCTGCCATATCTTTATTAAAAAGAATGTATAGCTAATAATAC
>JAGFPH010000361.1:121253-150543 GCA_018207615.1 Philaenus spumarius
ATTTCCTACCTTATTAATTTCTCTGTGACATGGATGTAAGTGTTACACATTGTCGGTATAATCTCTCGGTTTCAGTAGAATCTTGGTGTGATCGTGCCCAATTTACTTCCCGTTTCCTACCGTCGCGCCGTGTGAACTTGGAGCGTTGCGTTGAAAAGGGCGTTCAAATACAAATGTCAAGAAGCTTAATGTAATACGGAGCACCGCAATGACAAGGGGTTGATGCATTGTAAAAAGAAATATTCTTACACGTTTAAAAACAATATTGACATTAAATATAAATTGATTGAATCGAAAGAAGGTGATGGTCCGTGGACACCGTACATTGAGACAAGTCGATCAACCAATACCAAAAAACTCCCGAATATAGGTAAATTAATTACTTCGGCTCGCATTAAAATTCCAAAGTATTGAAATCTTGTGAAAATTCTAAAAAATTACCCCCACATGTTATGACTTTTCTCGACGTTTTCGATGTCTCTGAACACAATAAAGCAATAAAAATAAACGGTACCAGGAACTGGCACATACTTTCTCACAAACATGTTAAAATTATTAAACAGATTCACTGTGACTTCATAATTATTGTAGGTGAGGTAGGAGAGGTGATTTATTAAAGTAGGAGATTAACTAATAAATATTATTATTATTATCTAGAGAGAAAACTATTCGATCGATTTCGAAAAAATTTGCACCAAACACGTCAATTAGACCTGTATAGATGCACGAAAAAAGGTTTTGAAAATTTTTGAAAAACAACCCATTTTATGGTAAAAAAAACCCCCAAAAATCAGTTATTATTATTATTAGTTAAACGAGAATTTTTAGAAAGATGCGTTTTTTTGCATATGGTAGGGCACATTAAAATAAGCTAAATTTTATTGTTAGAGCCGTTTTTTATAAAAGAAATAATAACTGCTTTTTTGGTTTTTTTTTTTGTCAAAAAGGGGTTTGTTTTAAAAAAAATTTTAAACCGTTTATCGTCCATCTATACAGGCCTTCTTGACATGTCTGGTGCAAATTTGTTTGAAATCGATCGAATAGTTTTCGCTCTAGCTTTGTATACATACAGACATACATACAGACATACATACAGATATACATACAGACATATAGACATACAGACAGACATTTTGTAAAAAAAACACTTTTTTGGACTCAGGGGGTCCCAAAACGGATATTTGCACAAAAATCTCAACATCAATTTTTTTTGCGATCACTATACTTTCTCTATACTATAGTATAGTGAGAAAGTAAAATGTTGTGTGTCTGTCTGTGGACACGATATATGCACTCACAGACATCGTAGAAAACTTCTCTGGTGGGGCCAAAATCTTCATAATTTTATTGCGGAGAGTTGAAAAGCTTTTGACAGCAACGTGATGTGCATGACAAAAATTTCATATATTTGAGTATTTAAAAAAAAAAAAAAACACGAGCCGAAGTCTTGAAAAAGTGTTCCATGTTTTCATCTTGTATTCATAATATTGCATTGTAGCTAAATATTTAATTGCGCAAATACTTGATAGTCCGGTGGTGTTACACTTACACACTGTACTGTAGTACATTCCACCAGAAGTGGCGCCTGAGCGTAAAGGGTCTCCTATTGCGTTCATGGGTTCATAATGAGGTTTTGAAGTTTTTATTTGGTTAACAAACCATTCGTAATATAATTAATCTTTCCGTAGGCCTACATTGAGCGCATTTAGAGCTTCTATAACCTAATATTGCTGTTAAATTAGCATTTAACCAAGTAAACCAATTAAGAACTGTTAAAACGGTAAAATTTGCATTGACGACATAAAGAAGAAAATTTTATTATTTAAATCGTTCAAAGAATCACAGAAGTTAGAAGAAGTAAATGTTAAATAAAAAACTGTACAAACAATTTCATGTTTTACTTCTTAATTTCTGGACTTAGCCAATTTATTAACAAAAATACTGATTTTGGTCGCTAAGATATTCAACTTTGTTAACTTGTTCAGTTATACTTTATCATATTAATTGTTACTAACATCCAGTACTGCAATATAATTCATTGTTAGAATAAACTTTTTCTTATACTGTTAAATACTTTTTATTTTAAGACTACAAAATCTCTGATTCCTGATTGGATCAATATTGCAGATATGTACAGTGCGCTAGGTTCAGGTCATTTACCGTTACAATACAAGAGCTACTAAGGTTAAAGTTTATTGTTTATAAGGGGGTAGTCACATTTGGGAGGGAATGGCGCCATGAGGCTTGGGGGGGATGGGCACCCCTGCAAACACAAACACTGAATACATATTAAAAAAACTTTTTGCGCGTGGGAAGCATCCCGTATGGTGGTCCAAGGACAACTAATTGTTTGTACTTGTTTATCCTATTTTTTTTTTAAATAACCTAAAGTCAAGAATCCATTCAACAGATTACGTTTTTAATTAGTTCATATACGGTTCAACTAACAACCATGAAACTCGATCAGCTTCAATGAAATTGAAAACAACGAGTACTCCACTCCAGGCAATAAACAATCCAATCTGTGGTAACGATTTTGGTACAAAGTGAAAACTGGTAATTTGATTTCATGCTTCAACTAAAACTATTTTCAACCGACTTTGAGCTTTTAATCAACTTTATTACATCGGTCCCCCTCCCGAAGCTCTCAACGTAATTACAACTGTTACCTTTCAGAATAATAGTTGTGTATTTAATTATTCCAATTTAAAACTTTAATTAAAATTTACCCAATCTCTAATGACCTCTCGTTAACTGTAATTTGAGATTATAAAAGATGGCGGGTTTCAAACATATTACGGTATAATCTTTGGATTTCGTAATTTCGAGGTTATGTTGACTGATAGTATTTTTTTTTTTTTTTTTCAAAGTTCACAAACCAATTCACAAAACATTGCTAAATGAAACATCTGTTTTACAGTGCAGGTAATATAAGACATTCATTGAAATTAATACACCCAAGTGAGATATTTCCCCCCTGCAGAGGGAAAACGTTGGACTTTTTCCACATACATTAAATGGGGAAGTTGTAGTTTGAAAAGAAATTGTTTTTTAAGACCCTGTAAGTGTTTCAGATTCCGTGTTACGGAAGAAATAAGGGAAAACGTAAAAACTCAAAGTCATGCTAGAAATTATAAATTAGTCTCTGCTAGAATATTTTTAGCTTAAGAACAAAGTACAAAATTCTATGACCTCCCCCCCTCCCAGGGGATTTTAAAGGGAAAGTAAAAAATTTTTGTACCTGCAATTTTTATGAAATTTTCAGAAATTGTAGTTTTTGGCATGTCCTTTATTTGGCGATCTCGAGCACTTCTTTCATGACCTAGAGGGATATTTATGGGGGATAAACGCGTCTAAAACCCACTATTTTCCCTTTAACCCAATTTGAGGGAGCAGAAGAGTGTGAAATTTTTTACTTCATTCTTATACCAAGAATTTGTACCGAATTTACAGTTCCCAGCACGACTTTTTGCTTTTGGTGTGTTTTTCTGTAACACCGAATCTTAATTTACTTAAGGTATTTTCTCAAACTACAACTTTCCCATTTAATGTATGTTAAAAAGGACACCGTTTTCCCGATGTAGCAAACAAATCCCACTTTCATTTCCGAAGGGTGGAAATTGGTAGACTTTTTTCTATAATATTTATGATTAAAAGAACCTCTGGATGAAAAATATTACCCGCACTATTAAGAATCAACATTTTTGTTCATTTTGTTGAACCGTCGAAGTGTTACAAGGGATATATGCTAATTCAATAGCAAGCATTCGCCCTACTCAAGACTGACCCCTCTCAATGAGTTGGATGCATTTACTCGATTTGTATTTCACACCTTTAAATACATCACTGTGAAATATTAATGTTTTCTCAACATGTCAACAATAAAACGAATGACCGAAAAGGAAACACATACAAAGGGCGAGTATAAAGTCCCAGGGTGGCTTTAAATTTTGTGGAGCTACAAACCTTGGTGCATTGTTACTAGGCACCAAAAACTATTTTAATATATATTCAGTAGACCGCTGCCTCCTCTGGGGGGCCCCGAGTTGTAGGCCTACATCAAATTAAAAGTCTTTGTCAGTAGAACACAACCGCAAATCCAGCCTCAAAAGTTTCACCGTAACTAAAATGGCGGCAGTTTAACATTTATAAAACTTACAATGTTGGATACTGATGACAACATCATTATAAAGCCCATCATGTAGCAATCTTGAACCTTTAAAATGAGGTATTACTCAATGGGGCATCAACATTTAAAATGTTTGAGCACAAAATTTCCCATTTGGAGAGGGTCCAAGTTGGTCGGTATAGCACAAAGTATGAAGTTGTACTGAAACATTTTGTCTGGAGTTAATTATCAAGAACTTATTTTTTAAATTGTTTACCAACTCCTAAATTGGACGTCCCTTATGGTGGTAGCCGCTTCTCACGAATACCAAATAATAGTTTATATTGCTGGAACCCTAAGTATAAGCTTCCATGGCTCTCGTGTCGCCTGTTGAAAAATTACTAAACCATCCCGGGACTATACAATTTACCTAATTGCAAGTTAGGCTAATACAAACTATGACCGCTGCCATTTCCCCGACTCCTGAAATCCGTTTGAGGTTGGATTTGTGATATTGTTTTCTACTAACAGAGACCTTTAATTTAATCTATGCTTTCATTTAAGATTTTCTTCCGACTCCGAGTGGGCCAACCCCCTTAGCTGAGAGAAATTGTATTGTGCTTTTTGCAGGTGCAGTATACGTGAGCCATGTTGCCTTGCTTTATCTAAAACTGTAAAAGACATGTTAAACATTCCCGGGACTTAATAGACACTCTATAAAAATGGATATTAAGTCATAGGAGAATAAAATACAAATCAAACCCTTCATTTTGGATAACAGGATAAAAAGTTAAATAGAATAACAAATTATAAAATATTTTATTTCAACAATTCACAAATAAATACCTGCTATAACGGAGTAAAATAAACCTTGACTATACTAAATACAGTTTGTAGGGACAATCAAATAAATTAAAACTATATACAGTACTCACATCACATGTTTAAATACGTAGTGCTTGTTTATGGAATGATGAACTTCACTGAATGCTACATAAGTCTGAAACAAACCACATTGAATATATTATATATATATATATATATATATATATATATATATATATATATACAGCGTGTCACAAAAAACCTTAGCAAGGGTCGGATTGTATAAGCTGAAATAAATGAAAAATTATCAGTAATTTTTTTTTGAATTCGGCTTATTTTAGTCGCAAACTGCCATTTTGTTTTTTTTTTACAAAAACTCACTGTAACTCCACAAATAGTTCAGATATTGAGTTCAAATTTGGTAAAAGCAATTTGTATGTTACGATTTACAACTGTACTAAACACAAAGAATATATTATTACTAGTAAATATCCGTGAGAAATCACAGGCGGATTAATTAGATACACATCAGAAATACATCATTTATACAAAAAACAACACACTTTATCTAGGCTTACCTAACTATGCAGGCGGAGATTTTTAACTTGGTAAATGTGATGTAAAATGATTTTGGGTTTATGTATATTATTATATATATTTGAAGAAAGATAAAAATATTATCTTTTAATTGCCTTTTATTTCATATTGATAGATCAAATGATTTAAAATTTATTAATATTATAGGATATATTATTGATTGCAGTTGTAAACATAACCCCAAAGGATAATCTACGCTAGGTTTTGTTTGCGTATTACAGATGATGGGTGAAATCAGCTGTTATATTATTTCTTCTTTAAATGTTACTCCATGTACTCTCCTACGTACAATCGCTTTTATAGGAGTTGATAATTTTCAAATAATTGGCCGTTACACATTTTTTTACGTGGAATATCTTGAAAACCGTTAACTTTACAAAAAATGTACAAGAGATAAGTTATGTTTAATTTTTAACGACAGACAAAATTTTTATTTTGTACGTTTCTGTAGGTGAACAGATAACAGAGTCATAGACAAAAAACTGAAAACATAATTTCTTGGTAATTGTCTACAAAATTAGCCTAAAACAAACATTCTTTAAATTCTAATAATTTTAATAAATAAGATAAAATCCATTTCTCTGAAATGCATTATAAATTAAAATATAGCTCTTTATTAAAATACTAGGGGGGGGACCCCTCTTTATAATATTATAGTATAGAAAATCAGATGATTGCTGACTTATTTAATGTAAGCTGATATTCCTCACTGTAGTATCCACTGAAATGGTATTAATTAGCATTATTAAAGCATATTATTAGTTGCTATTTTGTAATGGCCACATTTTAATTTGTAATGCGTTTCAGAGCAATAGATTTTATCTTATTTATTAAATACTATTTGAATAAAAAAAAAATTGTTTTCGGCTTATTTTGGATGTGGTCAATGACCAGGATATTACGTTTCAGTTTTATCGATAACTCGTCTATTTTTTGACCTACAGAAACGACAAAAAAAATTTAGTCTCTTGTTAATTTTTTGTAAAGTTAACAGTTTTCAAGATATTCTTTGTTAAAAATTTGTAACGGCCGCCATTTTGAAAATTATAAGAATAAATTATTTGTGTTTGGTATATTTGTAAATCGTAAAACGGTTACACAAAATTTAAACTCGATATCTTATCTATTTCTGTAGCTATAAAGTGAGATTTTGTAAAAAAACAAAATGGGTATTGCTACTAAATTAAGCCAAATTCGAAAAAAGTGGTACTGAAAATGTTTCATTTATTACAATGTAGCCTATAGAATCCGATCCTGTACTGCACTTTAAGGATTTTTGTGGCACCCTGTATACCTATAGGCTACACAGTATAATTTATTTTATTAAATAACACATAAATTATAAATATATTTTACAACTAAGAAACAAAAAAACCCACAGGGACTAAGTCTGTAAGTGGACATGAGTCGCTCATAGGCACACAATGAGGAAATATATAACAATTAAAAGGATAAAACTATTAAACATTATCATGTCGAGCCGAGTCAATCTACAACAAAAACTAAACTACCAAGTATTTTTAGTGATTCTATAGTAGTCATCATTGCCAAACTAACTAAAACAAGATGTTATATTTTATGTTGGAACTCAAATACATATTGTACATTAGACAAGCAGTTCAGTTGGTACAACAAGGGATCAGTCAATGAGGAAATGATAAGATTAACATCTATCTGTAAGTAATCTAAGACAACCTGTTAGGCTGCATCCCTTCCCAATTTATTAATAAGACTTTTAAAAATAAATCTATATATATATAAGCCAAATACCACTCACTCACTCACTGACTCATCACTAAATCTCAAAAACTACTTAACGGATTGGAACGAAATTTGCTTCCTCTAGGGCCGTGGATGCACGCAAGAAGGGTTTTCAAAAAATTCGAAATTTTAAGGGAGGTTTGGGGGGGTCAAAGTTACTAAATCATGATTTCTCCAAAACTACCAAACGGATTGGAAGGAAATTTGGTATGTAGCTTCCTCTAGGGCCCTAGGTGCTCGCTAAGAAAGGTTTTCAAAAATTTCAAATTTTTAGGGTGGTTTGGGGGATGTTACTAAACATCCCCATAAGAAATACATAGTGTAATATATTTATTAATATATTTTTTTTTTTTTTGTTAATACACATTTAACTTTGATTTGTCTATCCGTGCAAAGCCGGATCGGGCCAGTTAGTAACTTATCATTTTTAACAGACCCAGCTTGCCCGGAAGATTTTGATACAAAACTTGTCCTTTATATTAAGAGAGACAGAACAGATTTTAATTAACTTGTCAGTCCTTATCCTGAAGAAATTTGAAGAAAGCGTTAAATGTTCATGATCGAGTTTAACGAAAATGTTAATGTAATTTTGAAATATATAAATTCAGAAGTTTTTTAAAACAATTGCATTATACTCAGTACTTTAGAAGTATTGAAAACAGTGTTTGTTTTAATAAAAGGTTCAATTGCTTACTTTTAATGTATTTTTTGGGGAGTATCAAACTATAATTTCTATATTTAAAGTTCAAAAGTAAAAAATACAAATGCTTCTTAATAATTGGGCGAAGCCCTCTTCCCCGGCTGCAAATTTTGCAAGCACAATCAAAATGGTTTGAAGGATGCACCACTTCAATTTCAAGTTGATATCTCTTTTTGTACAAAACTAATTCAAGCTTTTTCAATAACGTCTGCATGTGCCATGTGATGCAGCTCTCTCAGCTGTTCGCCTAGCTCGCCTTCGATGATCCCCACTTCCCCATTTGACAAATCATAATCGTCTATGTCTTCAAAATCGCAAAAAAAAACTGCAAGCGCAGTTAAGCCTACACAAAAACCAATAATAATTCAAGTACAGTAGAAACTCAATAATTCAGCCTAATTGGGGCTGACTGTACCTCGAACTATTGAAATTGAACTATTTTTAGAATAACAAGAGGGGGACACCAGTACCAGTATTTGGTGTATGTCTGAGCTGACATGAGATATACACGGTGTCGGCGAGACACAATGTTGACTCATTACCTACCTGCGAGTTGTGATGTGTCGCTAAGCTCGCTAAGGGAACGCAAGCCAGCCACTTCGATCCCTTGTCACCTTAAAGAGACTAATTGGCATTTTAAACTTACAATGGGGCGGCGGTAACAAAGTAGTTGGAAGGCTAGCTACAATCGATGTTTTAAAAGCTTTAAATAGTAAAAAACGCTGCTTTTAATTTTGCGAGCACAGCTCGAAATAGCCGGGCCCTCGAACTACTACGACTCGAATTATCAAGGTTCTACTGTAATACATTTTTCGTTTTTGAAATTCCAAAATATTTTTTATAAAAAAAACAGCAAGGAGCATTTTTATGCTAAATTCTCCACTCTAAATTTCCAACATCTACGTCGTTGGCTCAAGGTCATGTAAGTGTGCAGAATTACTCCTATTTAAATTTTTGTATTTAAAACCACAGAAAGTTTCATTCTAGTACAAAAAATCTGAAAAATGTTTACTTTCAGTCAAAAATCATGCTTCCGGTTGTTAAATTTTTTTGCTAACGAACTCGTCTGATCGATTTAGAAAAACAATGTGTGTACCAAATTTGGACCAAATCAAATGTAAAATTTGAGTGCGAACATAAATATATAAATAAACATTTTAATGACACCCCAAAACGTGTTCTAGGGACCATGATCGCTGTTCATTGACCACTCCCAAACTTAGGTCTCACCATAAGAGTCACTGCATTAGCTCATATTTTCTATGAAAATTTGATAAAACACAAAAGGGCCGAATAAAATTACTTATAGATCATATCATTATATTAATACATTGAAAATTTAAGCACCTTTTTTAGTATTTATTATAAAAGAAAAGGAATAAAACATGTATCATTCGAAAGGTACTGTGCCGTAAATGCGCACAAAAAAAAACAATTCTTACATGTTTTCACTAAGCGAGATATAATAAAATAAACGAGGCCCAACTAAAATTGTACTGCTAAGATGGTTGTACGAATCAGCTGTTTTATCTGTTCTTTTATGCAGTTGCTATGGCAATGAATATAAAAATATATTTTCCTATAGAAGTGCGTTTTTGCACGCTCACAGCAATTCGCAAACTAAACTACAATGTGTTCAGCATCAAGTAATTATTCCTCTTGTTTTTACTTTGTTAAACAATACTTTAACAATGCCCTAGGGTGCAAAATAAACAGCTGATGTAGGCTCTGTTCTGAAAATTTTGATTGTTGTGGGACTAGCCTCTATAAACACGTTTTGTTTAGTAAAACAGATCTTTTTTAAAATTAAAACACTAATTTAAAATGTAGCTGTAGGAAAATCGTTGTGTATTACGGGTATTACTCTCAAAAAACTTAACGCCTTCGGCTTAGAAGAGTATACGATTAGAAATAATAATTTAAAAAAAAGAATGAATAAAAACTATCTGGTTAAAATAGTTAAGCAAAAAATAACCAATAAACTTATTAAAGACCATTTTATAGTGTTTCTCGGTTGCTGCCCGAGTGCCGCGTCTTTCATGCAAAGTACACACTATACACATCCCAAGTTAACAATTCAAAAACAAACCTTTAGAACAAAATATTTCCCAATAACTCTTCGGGATATTGTTAATGGGTGTATAAAGATTACCTAAGAAATTTGACAACACGGAAAAATTAAATCTTCTATATGATTTTTGGACGTTAAAAACAGAGACGCTATGGGAATAATTTTAAAATCCAAAAGTGGGGAAATTTGTGATTTTGAAAAAAAAGTTGGAATTTTGATATTGGAATTAAATTGCACGCAAAAAACTCAAAACATCCAACTTTTGTTTATTTGTTGTTAATTACCAATATTCACAAATAACAAGCAAGTTTTCCAATCAAAAGCAATGATAACCACTCAGGTGTTTTGCATCAAAAAAAAAAAAAAAAACACTGACTCACCATGCCATGCACTGCGCTAGACCAGCGTTGGCAGATTGAGGTTTTTTCCCCAAAATGGAGAAATATTTAAGTTTGCGGGAAATATTGGAAAATAGAAATTGGTGGGAAAAATTATGGGGAATTTTTTTCAACAATGTGATGAACATGATGAAATTCTTGTACAAAATTTTAAACTCTTAAAGTAGTCAACACGTGCAGTGTTAAAACCGCTACATAGAGAAGTCTATTTTTCAAGAGAATTTCAAGGGTGAGCGTCTAGGGCCCCATCTCTCCTGTGGTTTATTCCTCACAACATAACCCAGAGTCTTCTGCGTGTTAGAACCCTCACTATAGAAGTTGTTAAAATACGGTCAAAACTGTTGGGAAATTTTAGATTCCCCCCCCCCCCAATAATTTGTTGTAGCGACGTCTCTGGTTGAAATGGTAATTTTCTCGTTTTTCAGACCTAAAATAATTTATATCTTGGAAACAATCAATTTTAGAGAAAAATTCCCAAAAGACCTTATTTGTTTAAAATGGCTCCAACAAAAAAAAGGTTTAAAAGATCTTTGACCTTGTTGCTGAATATGATATATGAGACTCTTTTTGTGCAAGTTTGCGCAAACAAATCAAATGAGAAACAATTTTCTAATGGGAGCGAAAATGGATGATTTTCCTGTAATTTAAAGCAGGTTATTCATTACACAGCCTACGCGTATTAAAATACAGAGTTAATAACTGAGGTGGGTAATCACACAAGGGGTCAACTCCTACCTTGTTTAAACTATTCAGATTAAAATAATATTGTATACAGTAGTGTACGTTTGATAATTGCACAGAGCAAACAAGGCAACCATGTCTCTATGAAATTTTCATCTGTTTGTACAGCTTAGTTTATTACTTTTCACGTAAAATGTTTGTAATGTAAAGTTCTGTTCTAGGAAAAAGTACTACACAGAGTATCCCAGAACTCCTGTACCAATATGCCCCAGACAATTAGAACGGGTAATATGATACAAAATAAGCCGTTGGTTAGAATTAATACAGCCAGGTGAGATATTTCATCCAGAGGTTATTTCGATCATAAACATTGTAGAAAAAAGTCAATCAATTTCCACCCTTCAGAAGGGGAGTTTGGAATTAGGGGTCGAAATAGTGCAAAAAATGGACTTTTTAACATACATTAAATGGAAAAGTTGTAGATTAAGAAACTGCCTTTTTTAAAGTCCCATATGATCCAAGTTTTTTAAACAGCAAAAATTAAAAGTCATTTAAAACTGCCAAAAAACTTTGCCAGAAAGGCTCTTTTTAGCGCAAGAATGAAGTAAAAACTCACGCCCTTCCACCCTCAAGGAGTGTTTAGAGGGGAAATTGTGGGTTTTAACCTCCATAACTACCCCCCTCAAGAGCTCAAAATAAAGGTCATGCCAAAAACAATTTCTAAAAATTTCATAAAAATTGCAAGTACGATTATTTTTTAATTTATATTTTTCTGTTTAAAAACCATTAATTTCCTCTTAAACTCCCGTTGGGGGGGGGGGGTTCAGAAGGGTGTGAAAATAAGTTTACCGAATATAAAGTTTCTAGCATCACTTTAAATTATTGGCGGTTTTTCCAATATTTTTTTCCACAACTCGGAATCTAAAACAGTAATAGGTAATTTATGTCGTCTTAAAATGTATTGTCTTAAGCTACAACTTTGCCATTTAAAGTATGTTAAAAAAGTCCACGTTCATGCTACAGCAAAAAAAAAACATTTTGGAGCCATTACAACCCTCCCCCACCCGGGTGAAAATTGATAGATTTCTCTACAATATTTATAATCAAAATATTTCACCTGGGTTTATTAAGTCCAAAGGAAGTCTTATATTACCTGTACATATGTCCACCATTTGGTTTTTTCACTTGTCAATTTTTAAATAAAAAACTGATTGAGGTACTAAGATAAAATTTCACATTTTCAGGGAAAAGTCTGAAATATATTTAATAATTCGAAACCTATTAACCAAATCTTAATGAAACTTTGCGGTTATCTATTTTTGTCAGTGTAACCGATAGTTCCACGCATTTTACTTGCTTTTGGCATGTATGTGGGACAGCCCTCTTAGGAAGTATTGATATTTTTTAATGTAAGCCTAGGTCGATTTATACAGGATTTTAAAGTCTTTTTTTAGTAGAACATAACCATGCAAACCCGACTGCAAAAGAACGATCCAGTCAGGAAGCTTGTAAACAGGAGCATTTTTTTAAAAATAATCAAGGCACTGAATTCTGTACCACCTGTACCATCATCGGTGCACCTTTTTATGTTTTGATACAAGAAGTTGTCTTGGATCTATTCCCATAACCCTTTTGTTGAAGATATTCTGTGTTCGACGCACAGACTTCGGTGAGGTGTTGGGTTGTCATCCTGTTGAATGCCAGATCACTCTGGGATACAGGATGTCTACTAGGTTTTGAAGCCTTAGTTTCTTTACTTTTCTTGACCATAGTCAGATTTTTCTTGACTTCAGTGTGTGTTCTATTTAAAATAAACACTCACCAATTTAAAAAAAAAAATGTTTTACTTCTTTAAAAATGGACTATGCTGACTTCGCTTTATGCATATTTCATGAATAATTAATGCAGCTAATAGATTGATAAAATTATGTTAACATGAAAAAATAGAAAGAAAGCATCTGTAGGACTACAGAAAGAAGTGGAAACTGTCATGAATATAAATCGTTGGTTATATTGGTTTGATCCGAAATTAGTTCATTATTTTTACTTGTCTTCAGAATGCCCTTTCGATAGACCAGAACCGTCTGGAACATTCTGCATGCTTCTAGAACATTCAGGAACATTCTGGCTAGTCTCAGCCACTTCGGCACTCGATTCCCAGCTGCTTTACCGACTTTCCATTCCAAGTCCATTGGTGCGATGCGCACCAACCCCTGCAGTTCAAAACGGAAACTTTCTTCATGGATCCCCATTACTACTTCTTCATGGAGGACTACCATTACCATATAACCCCCATGGGTTATAACTTTGATTCTGCAGATGTTTGGGTATATCTCGGAAATTACTGGATGTTTTTCAAACAACCTTAGACTTTCCTGGATAAAATAGGCTTATTGGTTTTGTTTTAGTTTAAATTTACTATTAAAAAATCTTATGATATAAGTATAGCATAATATAATGATTTACATTCAAATAGGCTTAGTATTATTATTACTTCATTTATTGTATTACATATTTGTTTGTTTTTTGCATTGTTAGGTTTATTTTATTTATTTATTTTTAGTTTTAAAAATGAAATAAATGAGGTGCAAGGTACACTTTGGATTTTTGTACGTTAATTTTATGTTTATTTTTCTTTTTCTGGTGCGTCCATAGAAGGATCGTCTTTTGTCTCTTTTTTAAGTAGTAAGATCAACACAGCACCAGCTACAAGCTATAAAGTTGCCTAGATCCATTTTTCAAGACATGTCTTGTTTATTTAGTTTTATTGGTTCACGTATAGTATAGTTGTACATCTATTTTATTGTATGTGTTATTTCTCCTATACTGGCTGTATCTACATGTTTTGGAAAATGGAAATAAATAAAAACTAAATTAATTATTGTTTTCGATTAATACAAAATCATATCAATGTCAGAACACTTTACTTGTAAACTGACCTGGACAACCCAAGTGTTAACATCTACTACTTCTATAAAGCTAGACTAGTTCACTGATTCATTAACATGAACTATAAGGCACTGCCCGTAGTCGTACCCCCTCGACCTCATACTTGAATTAAAGCTCTCAACGAGAAACCTTTCAGATTTAAGATCCGATCATCCATTACGAGAAGGAGCTCCGGCCAACAAGCCTTCAAATTTCCCATGTTAATCTTATGGAGATAATGTTTAATGAGCTTGAGTCAGCTGCCAAATAAAACCAGCCATCTGAGGCAGGGTTGGGACGTGAAGCACACAGGGGCAGAGTCCCTAGTTTATTTTAGTATAGAAAGAAATAAATAGTTTCGAAATGTAAATATAAAAAGAAATAATTCAATCACGCAGCTGAAGCATGGACGAGAGTTGAGCAAATTTCCAAAATTAGGTTTACATGTTTAAATAGCTGAGTAGCTGCCTTCGTGTATGAAATATATTAGTAGAGTTTCCACCTCAGAATCCAGGTACGCCTCACAAGCTGCTTTGTTCCGCTCAAAGCATCGTGCTCGACTTTGCGCCCTCCGATTATGGGCTGTTACACTTAATCCTCGCAGAGGACAAACTCACTTTACAGTACTTTTAGGAAACTTTTATGGTGTTTTATCTTTTGATTGATTTTAGAGGAACCAGACAGGTTATTTGGTCGTGTTAAAAAACCAAATGTGCACAACAATCTCCTATATTTTTATTTTAGATAAAACCTTAAAACGTTTTGTTCTAGTACGAAAAATCTCACAAAATTGTTGCTTCTGGTCAAAAAACATGCTTTAGGTTTTTGAACTTTTTTGACTAACGAACTAGTCTGAGAGACTTATAAAACTAATGTGTGTACCATATTTGGACCAAATCGGACGAAAAATGGGGCCGTTAGAGTGCGGTTGAATTTCTTTGGCTAACGAACTAGTCTGAGCGACTTAGAAAACTAATGTGTATACCAAATTTGGACCAAATCGGATGAAAAATGGGACCGTTAGAGTGCGAACACACATATATAAAATGTTTAACGACACTTCAAAACGTGCACTGGTGACTATGATCAGTGCTCTTTGACTACTCCAGAGCTTAGGTCTCACCACAAGGGTCACTGGAATAGTTCATCTTTCCTATGGAAATTCGGTAAAACCGGTGATCAAAACACAGAATAAACTGCTTAAAAATTGGCTAAATTTCGAGTACATGAGATGTTTTCCCATAAAATCAATTCAGGTGTATGCTCATTGATTTTCCTTTCTTGAAAAGCAATTTTGTTAGGAACGTTTAGGTACAACTGGGTAATTTGGAATAAAAACTTTAATTTTTCAGTATAAAATGTTTAATATATTTTAATAACAAGTTTACAAAAAAAAAAAATAGCTGCCAAAAAATAACAATTTTGAGCAACTAATTCTGAAAAAAACATTTTACAGTCAGTAATACAATAACAAACAAAATATTGTAAATGTTTTTTAACAATTAAAAAACCTCAAGGAATGTATTATTATAAAGACAATGATTTTGAGTCAAGGAATGGATATACATAAGACAGAGAAAGATAATATGAATTATGTGTACAATATTGAAGAAAAGAGAGATTCAGATGTTGAAAAAATTTAGTAAATGCATCATAATGACATTCTTTAAATATGTTGCTCAATGATCCTATTTTTATCAGTCTTAACCCCTCCACCCTTTGGTTATTGAAGCATAAGGATCCAGCTAACTTTTATTTTCTTTAAGACGGAAGATGGATATATCCTACTATGATTTTTTAATATACATTTAAAATTACAGTAAAACCTCTTATATCCGGATCAATGTGGCGCCGGGCGATCCGGATATCAAAAAATCCGGATTTGAGAGAGGTTTTTTTTAATATGGTTAAATTGGTTGAAATTAGGAATGGGTCGATTCTCGATACCGATTTTCGATACCACCGATACTTTAGCTTTGGTATCGGTATCGATAGCCGAAACTCGATACCGATTACCGATACCAAGAAATACTCAGTTGTCAGAACTGCCCGTTCTCGTATAGACTCCGTGAATGTAATCTCCGGTATTTGCAATCGCATTCTCTGTATTTTAACTCAATTCAGCATTTAACAATAAATATCAGTAGGGAAAATGTAAAACATTATTAATTTTATGTAAGTAGACATTTTCCCCAGTAAAATGTTTTAGGCAATTGTTTCCTTTCTTAAGTAAACACTTCTTGTTTTATTTTTATTCATGCGTAGGCTGTTATTTGTACACAAGAAGTCTAAAGTAGGCTCAAGGTCAAACACTTATTGATTCGTTTGTTATCGTGTCTATAGAATTAGGCTGTCTACTGTGAAGAAAAATAACACATTTTATAGATCGGTAACAAAAGTATTTAAACTTTAAAGTAATAATTCTATTTGTTTGAAATCGGGTAAAACTTGTTGGGACTTACGTTACCCGTGATTTATGATTTTTATGGGAGTCCAGACGGAATTCCTTTGTTTTACTTTTTTTTAACAGCCCAACTCAAAAACATCATTCGCTACTGCAGTATTTAGTCGAAAATATTCATTTTTGATAGATATATTTATTATTTTTTACTACGCCGGATATCGGAGGTTTCGGATATGAGAGGTTCGGATTAGAGAGGTTTTACTGTATATAATTTAGAGTATGTCCTCACTATTACACAAACATACATAACTGTATTATAAACATAGATAATACAGGAAATATAATCAAAAATAAGGCGTGTGTTAGCATTACTATACTATAGAAAGAACACTGTAGAAAAAGTGTACCATTTCCACCCTCCAGAAGCGGAGGGTTTGAAAAAGTGCAAAAACGTTTTTTTGCAATAGCGGGAAAACGGTGGACTTTTTTAACAAACATTATATGGAAAAATTCTACCTTCAGAAAATACATTTTATCAAGACCACCTAGGGCCCTTTTAAGTGCCTTAGATTCCGTGTTACGGGAGAAATAAGGAAAAACTTTTTATACTATTAATTGGAAAAAACTAATTTTAGTTTTTAATCACGAAAAATTCAAGAAAACTTGTTCGTTTCATCTCACCGATGAAAATTAATTTTCCATTAAAAGTCTCTTACAGTTTACCTGTATCCCTTCAAATAAATTTGCATTTAAAATCAGTCATGGTTCATTTAACCTTTTCACTGCTGCTGTGAATAATAACATTTATTCATGAGAAGAATCTGACGATGGTTACCAAACATAATGAGGCCTATTCTACAGACTGTGGATAGTTTGCATAAGGATGGGTTTTTAACCCTTTTGGTGCCATGCGCCGATGCGATCGGCGCGACATACGTATGCAAGAAGTGCCAACGCCGATTGCACCAGCGCATTTCATATTTGTGCACATAGTTCCTATGAATTCTAACAGATGGTGTTGGCATTCATTTAGTTATATAAAGCAATCATTTAGCTCTAATTTGATGTAAAAATCATCTCATTTGGACAGAATATAGTCGAAATACTATCGATTTAGTGAACAGCTGTTCCGGTCTAGCAGATGTAAGTTCTAACGCAGTTGAGTTGATGTGTACTAACATTGTTACGGTTGTGTTTATTAGAATGTTCATTGTATTTTCATACATTTTAGGGCAAATGTTTTTTGTGTTTATTTTAATTAACTTGTTTTGTTCATTTAGTTTATTAATATATTCATTTGTTTAGTGATATTGAGTCAACTGAATAAAAACAAACTAGTAGGACACATGCAGACCATAACATTATATTTATTATCACTCTTTTAATAAAATGAGTTACTTTAGTATTTTTTAAATGTGTATTGTGTTTATGTGTTTGTGTTTTTAATGTGTGAAGTTTATATTCGTGACGAGAGCAAAACCTGATGATGTCTCTGTGTAGATGAAACAGCGATAGCTAATAACATTCAAGTAGAATTATTTAAACAGACCTAAAAGGTAAATACAATAAATATAAATAACCGTACTATTGCAGCTATGACAGTGACCATCGACAAAACTTCACATTTTCCCTTAACTAAATGAAAATATACACTCGGCTGACTGTGACAAATCAATATAAAAGAACAACAAAACCAAAAGTTATATAGGTGAATTAACATAAGGAACTTTTAGATATAGCAGATTAACTTGCTGAACCGATAGATATAACAGCGTTGTCAGATTTTTCAGAAAATATGAAGTCCTACTTTAGGCCAGTCGGTAAAGGTCAATTTTGACCAAAAGTACCAGTAATTTGCAATACGGCTGATTTTTTTTTTATAAGTACATTAAAGTATGTAGATTAACATAAAAAAAAGTTTACCAGTCTATCGATTTCCCAAAGTCGAAAAAAAAATCGATTATCTTTTTTTTCGATTATCCTTAATATTTCGAGCTGGGATGAAGATAGAGGAAAATAAAAAATACTACAGTGTAGGGGAGGTATTTTTCAACAAAAAAGGTCATATGTATTTATTTCGTCCGAGCAATGGTTTGTCCGGAAAAAATTCGATAATGCAGGTATGTATTTTGCAGCAGGGGAAATCACTAAAAGGGGACATCTTATTCATATATAAAGCGTTGGCTCATTCTAAATTGCCCGAATTTTAATATATCGAATTGAAACTTGACATAGGAGTTAAAATATATATTTTAAACAATTATGCTGAGTCTCAGCTTGTTATCTTGAAAATTACCCGATCTAGAGCCACTTGACTTATTAATGGGTTTCTCGATTTTAGGAGTACCGGACCCACCAATTCATTTTAAACAGCTCCAGTTTAGAAAATTTTCAAAATATCAACCTGAAAGTTTTTTTACAAGTTAAATATATATATTCAAACAAGTTCAAGGAGTATAAACCTTTTTCATTATTTACTTTTAAAAGCACAAGTAAATTAAAAAAGTATAATTTTAGACCTTTTTAGATTTTTCATCAAAACGCTTGAGTTGATCAGCTGCAGATTAGTCATTTTTTTAAATATAGTTTTTAAAATAAGTATAGCAAAAAACAATTGTATTTTTAACTTCTGTACCAATTTTTAAATCGATATGTTCAAAAATGTCGAAAATGGAGTCGTTGAATCCAAAAGTGTTATAGTTAAAACGAGATAGGTAAAACAGAAGACTATTTTCAAGCGCCTCGTTTTTTAAAATAACAAGAAAAAAATCGTTCATACTTACTAAGAATATTTATACTGGTGTACTCAACTTGTAAAACAAATTTGATGTTGATATTCCAAAAAGTTTCTAAACTGGAGCTGTTTAAAATGAATTGGTGGATCCGGTACTCCTAAAATCGATAATCGAAATCGACTCCTAGATCGGGTCATTTTCAAGATAACAAGCTGAGACTCAGCATAAATGTTTAAAATATATATTTTAACTCCTATACCAAGTTTCAATTCGATATATTAAAATTCGGCCAATTTAGAATGAGCCAACGCTTCATATATGAATAAGATGTCCCCTTTTAGTGATTTCACCTGCTGCAAAATACATACCTGCATTATCGAATTTTTTCCAGACAAACCATTGCTCGGACGAAATAAATACATATGACCTTTTTTGTTGAAAAATACCTCCCCTACACGGTGGTATTTTTTATTTTCCTCTGTCTATCTTCATCCCAGCTCGAAATATTAAGAATAATCGAAAAAAAAAATGATAATCGATTTTTTTTCGACTTTGGGAAATTGATAGACTGGTAAACTTTTTTTTATGTTAATCTACATACTTTAATGTACTTATAAAAAAAAATCAGCCGTATTGCTAATTACTGGTAGTTGTAACCTATACCGACTGGGCTACTTGATATAAACTAATTAATAGGATCCGAGAGGGAATTTAAAACGCTATATTTTATAAAGCTAGATGTTTCTGAAAGAGTTTAAATCTTGTGTTTGTGTTACTATATAAGTTATATTTTATAAACATAAAATACAACACTTGTGTAGTTCTGGTTTTAAAATTAAACGATGGATTGATTATATTTTTACAACTTTTGCCATTATTTGTGTGTAAGGAAATAAACTGTTTTGTAAACAGTTCAACTTGTTCCCGAGTTATACTACACTTGGTGAAACAGAAATTTTTTACGAGAAGAAAATTATTTTTGAACCACCCTAACCAAATGGATGTTATCAACTCCTATAAAAGCGAGAGTACGTACATACAATAATAACATATAATATATATAAGGACTGATTTCGCCCATCATCTGTGATACTTGAACAAACCCAGTGTAGATTATTCTTTGGGGTTATGTTTACAACTTCAATCATTATAATTTCTTGTGAAGTTGATTGTTTTTAAATATGAGTTATAGAACTAATGTTATAATGTATAATACGTTATAATATTTGCTTTGAGGTTATAAAATGTATATAAATACAACCCTTCAAATACACCAATATATTCATTTATACAAATTTAAAGAAGAGATACCTATCCGTTTAACTTCAGAAACATTCGTTCATCTTCTTATAACAAATAAACATATTTGATTATTTATTTTTTAACTATAATATTAATAACTTCGAAATCATTATTGATCTATCAATATAAAATGAAAACTACCAAATTTATAGAAACAGTAGAACCTCTCTTAACCGGCCTCGGATCAACCGGCCTATCCCAAGGAACAACAGAGTAAAATATATTAACTGGCCGAAGTCTCAAACGGTAATTAAAAGATAATATTTTTATCTTTCTTTAAAAATAAAATAACATATATAAATACAAAATTTTAACAAATAGGCCTACAGTTTTATAATCCTTAAAATTCTACACATTTACCGAGTAAAAAAATCCCTATCAACATAGTTAGGTAGGCCTAGATAAAGTCTGTTGTTTTATAGTTTTTTGTTTTTTTTTTAATGATGTATTTTTGATTTGTATCTTTTAATCTGCCTGTGATTTTTCACAGGGGCTTACTAGTTTATGTAATATTACTGAGAAAATTTAAAAAGAAATTCTTCAAATAACTTCCTTAACCCTTCAGTGTTTACGACGTACTCGCAGTATGTCAATCCTTTTCTACGATGAACTGTGTACGTCCATTGTTTTTACTTAAATATTGTAGTAAAATATTGAGAAATATTCGAAAGCTGAAAAAACAGGTAGCTAGCTAGTCATATCCTGTCTGCTTTAAAGCGAATCAACAACTGTTTGCTTTTCTTTCGTCGTCTTACCATAAAAGTTCGGGTATGAAAAAGTTCTTTAATGCGTAAAAAGGTTAAATGAGATAAAAATATAATCAAAATCTGAATCGCAATCGTTTCAAAAATATTAACAAATATTGCGCTTATTATTCATAATGTAGAAGGTAAACTTAACTGGAAGGACTACATAAAACAAAACCTAAACTTAACAAAACTTAAAAACAGTTCTTTCCTATCTTTTACAACATTTGTCATTGACTACAAAAAATACACATGTTCAGTCAAAAATACAGTTTCAAAAGCATTAACAATATGATAACAAATAAACTAAATACAATATAATAAAATCAGATTAAAATATTTTAACATATCCTAACTAAGACGAAAAAGGTGGGTTACATAGTTTTCTAAATCACATAAGGGAAAATAATACCCCTGATTTTTGTAAATATTCAAATATCAGGAACGTAAAAGATTTTAGATGTTGCAAGAAAAAACAGAAAACCTATTCACCGGGTTACCACTATCGATGACACTGGTACTATATTCTTCTTTTAAAAGTATCTGCGAACCGGGTATAATATAAGATGACTAATTTTTTAAATACCCGTGACTCATGCGGCATTCGCTGTATCGTCTTGTTTTAGAAGGATCAATGACGAGGGCATGATAGGCCTACATAAGATAGCTGATTCGTAAAGTATCTGTTACAAGTTCCACGGGATCATTTGGAATAGTATCAAAGATAAAGCACGATTCCTGAATGGCTAATTTTTAATGCACGATTTCTTAGTGGCTAATTTTTAAATTACTGTTACAAGTTTCACAGGATCATTTGGAACGGTACCAAAGACAAGGCACGATTCCTGAATGGTTAATTTTTAAGTATGTGTTACACATTTAGCGTGATTATTTGTAACAGTATCAAAGAAAAGGCATTATTCCTGAACGGCTAATTTAAAAAAATCTGTTACAAGTTTCACGGGATCATTTGGAACAGTATCAAAGGCAAGACAAGATTCCGAAACGGCTAATATTAAAAGAATAATTGACACGGATATGATATTCATGATCGTTGATTATAAAAGTTTTCGGTAAAATGTTTCAAATTGTTAAGAAATAGTTTCGTCAATACAGGAGTGGTGAGAACTCGGATTGTTTTAAGTTTTAAAAACCGGTATTAGCACAACACTATAAATAATAGTAATAAAAATACAATCAGTCATAAATAAGAAATAAAACCAAAATCTATTAACTAAAATACCCTGACGAAGGCCTTGACTACAAAACATCAACTAAAAAAGTAATTCTAAAACAAATAGTACTAGTCCATAAAATTACGTGTTTAAATGAATCTACATAAAATATAATCTTACCCACTTAAAATAAAAATATGTTGCGCAACAATGTGCTCAATTAAACAATTAATAAATGTATCAACAAACAAGGAATGTTTCATTTAATCTAAATGGCACAATGCATTCGTACTTTTGTACAATACTTTCTTGAAAACTTAAAATAAAAAACTAAACTAATAACAATAAACAAATCATGATGGCAGTACGAGACAGTCTTACATTTAGGATACTCGCACATTGAAAACGAACACACGGATACGCGCAATTACATTCCGCACATTAAGACAGATTTCATAAGATCCAATCTGCCATTTCCTAGTTGTCGGCGAATGGAATAGTTATTGTGTTTAGATTTGAAAAGCACACTATTAATGTTCTTTAACACAACAATAACTGTTTTAAGTTACTAAAAAGAGATTAAAAAAAGCAAGTTATAGAGTTTGCATTTTGTTATTACAGACATAATGACTAGTAACTAAAGCCATCAAAATTAATCTGAACCGACTGCATCATACATTGCAGATGTTTGCTTTGTAAAATAGTTATTAATAAAGAATGTTAACATGTTGTCTTCAACAGAAGGGAATTTATAATTCATGAAGCCTGTAGAGATAAAAGACTGTAATATTATTAGAAAACGTAGCCTTGTCAAAACTGTCTTTGTTAAATCTTTTAAGAAATCTTGAGTGCATTTTGTACACTCAATTGCTGGACTACATCCATATATTGTATCCGAGGAAACATTTTGGACAACTTAGGCTCATATGAGTTCAGGCCAAACCTAGTCTGGGAATGCGTCAAGCCCACAATACAGCAGGCAGGTCTCTCAACAGGATCATGCTCTGTTGGGTACCAGGTGAAAATGAGTGTGCAGATAGGCCGGCAAATAAGGCATCAGCGACTGAATTCACAGGATCTGAACCGTTCTGCGGCACATCCAAGACAACAGCTGTCGCTGATTAGGCAAGACTAGACACAGAAGGAGGTGGTGGTGATGAGCAAACTCTCACATCCCCAGGTACAACGTAAAGAAGGTGGTAGCTCTAATTACAGGACAAGGCCACCTTGCAAAGAATAGACCCTTTTTGAAATGTGGCCTGCAGGAGCAAACCGCAAAACACCTGATCCATGAGTTCGAGAGTTTTGAACAGATGAGTTGTGAAAACTAATCAAAGAACAAAAATCCCTCACGATAAAGGATCTTTAGGTTCACTGAGCCTGGACAGGGGTTACTAGGAT
This sequence comes from Philaenus spumarius, assembly GCA_018207615.1. Taxonomy (NCBI): domain Eukaryota; kingdom Metazoa; phylum Arthropoda; class Insecta; order Hemiptera; family Aphrophoridae; genus Philaenus; species Philaenus spumarius. Next base: position 145,086 of record JAGFPH010000361.1, read on the forward strand.
GTTTAATATCCTTTATGTGGGCGTGCCCTTAAAGCCCTTGAGGCTGACATGAATAAGGATTGGGTCGCCCACGTAAGAAGAAAAACAAGATACAACTCGGGCAATAACAAAATATTATAAAATGAGCAATAGAAATAATTTTCATTTAATCTTATTTAAATTACCCTCCAACCATGAGTAACCATTTAAAAAAGTTGAATACAGGCAAAACTACTTAAATCACTAGCACTTGATCAGATCTACTAGCAGTAAGCGACAATGCCCATGTAATCAAGCTACTTAGTCATTTCAAGTGTGGAACTCACACCCTTTGTCCCGTGTCGACTTTGTACGACTACGCGCAACCTCTAGACGTGCATAGTCGCTTTCAATGTGCAAGTACCCTTATAGTATATAAACAAAATATACAACTTGTACGGCTAGTATCCTCACTGCACTAACAAAAAAAGTATATCAATGATGAATATAAAAATCTGTCAGTTCAAAACATACAACCAATGTCATGTTACTTGATAAAACATAATGTGATCTGTTAACAATTAACAAACAACAACGATGAGAAAAAACTCTATGATAAAACCTTACCTAACAGAATAATACCTGTAGCACCGTTTACACAGCATATAATACATTGAGCAACCCCATTCAGTACATATACTAATAGACTGGAAACTTATTGCAATAGGCATCTAAATTGTTTTAGGAATCAGTAACTTAGAAGATAGAAACGGAATCCTTAACTGAGAAAATTAACAGGGAAAACAAAGTGAGTGATGCAATAACGTTCTATTTTATTATTTGTGTTTTTTTTTAACCCTTTATAGACCTTATGAAACTAGGCTCGCTTTTGTGGTTTACTCAAACATAATTTTCTGTTATACCAAATTTGAATGGTATAACACAATCTAGCAAAGTTTATGCTGTTTTGTTGCTGACAAAAAAAAAACTTTAAAACTATAAAAATGTGTGGTATTAAATACTATATAAATTTTGTTTTAAATCAATTTAGTGTTTGTTTTTTGGAAAAAAATTACACTTTTAGCGATTTTTTCTATTTTTTAAATGTTTTTTTAGTAAGGGGTATAAAATAGTCAGTACCTACACAGCATTTTAATTGGTTATTTTTGTTTATGTTGACAAAATTACAGGTAATTAAAAGATCAGTTACTTGAGTAACGTAGGTTATATTGATATGGATGTGCGAGATTGAGTTTTTGAATTCGAGATGAGAACGGGTTATTGTTTAATAAAAATTATCGAGATGGAGAAAGAGACAGCCTTCTGATCAAATTTAGGAACAAGCGAGAAACAAGAATTTATTGAATACAATTTATCGAGATCGAGTTAAAACGAGAATAGCATTTTAGGGGCAACAATGAAACAAAATTGGAATCGCGAGTTGAGAGCGAGAAACATCAAATACCTTTTTACATCATTGAAAGAAAATATAATGCGTGTAGGGAGTAATTATTAATAAGGTAACCTTCTTTGCATTTGCTACTAAGTTTATGATAGATATTACCAAAACACGTATCTTAGAGTTAGTTACGTACTTTAACAGTTGACTATTATAAACCTTTACACTACAGATATATATTATTTCTCAAAGGTTTTTTTTTTGTGGCAACGTGCATTATTAAAAACCCAAGATTATATAAAACTCAATCTCTACTATGCTAAGTTTATTTCACTTCAGTGTCAAGGCAATTTAAATATGATATTGCTATATCCTAACCGTTCTCCTCTTGTGTTGTTTGGACAACTTCTGTCTATCTTCCTTTCGTTCAAATGTAACATTATAAGTTTTATAAAAAGGATAAAAATAAAACTCGAGATTTCAAAAACGTATCAAGAAATTTATATCGAGAAAAGTACAACCGAGAAATGAATTTTATTCCTGACGAGATAGAGTTATTTCTCGTTACTGCTCGACAGTTTCGCGATCTTAAACACCACTACATTTTGGTAAAATTAGATTCTACTACGTGAAATTACTGAATGCAACAGAAACAAACTGAAAACTGAAACAGCTGACCTGCTGGTGCAATCGCATAGTCAAGATTGAAATCAACAAATAACAATCTCTGTGTATTTATTTTAATAAATTGCACAACATTGAATAATATTCTATTATAATAGTTCTTGTTCTACAGTTTTATGTAAAAAATGTGAATATTGTAAAAATGGTATACCTTTACAAATGATTCTCTTAACTTTTGATATAATGGAAGTTTGTCTTTTTAAGAAAAATACTAACTTCAGATATACCAGAGAAGTTGGTCTCTAAAGGGTTAACCAGCAATGTTTCCAGTCCATTAAATGATACCATTAACGAAAACTTACAATTAAAAACAGGCTTAATCTAGCAAACTGGAGATCAAAATTTTAATAACTTTGACGAATAAGACTTGTGAAAACAGCTGATACTAGTTTTTTAATGCTTATTTAAAAAACAAAAATATTTTTTAAAGGTTATAAGAAAAAGTGTTTAGCCACGTGGTATCATCTACATACAGATTGCCTACTTGGTTTGAGGTTAAGAGGCCTAACAAAAATGCGTTGGCGACCACTGTTAACCCCAATAAATGGATTTCATTTGTTGGTCTTCGTTGGCCTAGTGTGTACACACCTTAGCTATTTCTAAATGGTAGCCATTTACTTTTTAGCATTGTAAATGGATGATAATGAACTAAATGGAGTATTTTCAACAAAATTCCTGGGTCTCTTCATCCATTTTTCAAGCATTTATGGCATGTTCATAGGAACGATATTACTTATTTATAAGGAAATACATTTTTGGAAAATATGAATAAAATTTAATGTATTTTGTAACGTATGACAGACGAAGGAGGAAAAGTTTGCAAAGCGACGTCCTACATGAGGCGATAACATTGCATGTAAATAATAATATGTAACGAATTACTACTCCTTCGGCCTTCCCGAATTCATTACAGGAACTCAGACCGTGGTTCTATGCAAGTTGTATTACAAAATCACAGTCCACATCACCCTTGATAGAATTTCTAAACTTGGAACTATATTTGTTTCTTATAACCTAAAATGATCATTCTTTCAAAATTCAGCTGTTTTCACAGTCGTAGAAGCCAAAATTTCTCCCAATAGAAACTAACCCCCCCCCCCCCCCCCCTTGAGAATATAATTGCACTTATACAGTCTTATTCTTTAGGAACTTAAATAATGCAATCTTTTTCAAACGGAATCGCTGGGATTTACCTTTAGTAGCTTCTTGTTCAGACGATGTAGGCGTACTCATATTCAAGTATGATAAAAGTGCTTTTGTGCTTTCAGCTTGTTTCAACCAGTCTTGTATCTGAAAATAAGTAAGGTAAATTTTATTAATATGATCAGTTTTCTAAACTGTCAATTCCTCACATCACCAAAATAAGCACTGTTTGCTAATTGCTAGGTATAAGTTAATTTTGTATCTTCATTTTTTAGTGTTGATAATATCCAAATTGATATAAACATTTTACTTGGAATATAGTGCTAAATATTGAGGGGAAACAGTACATTTTCACTTTTCAGTGTTTTAATTCCCCGAATCTATTTAACTGAACTTACACCACAATTCCTGTAACACTCGCTTACAAGCGTCCCATGACGTCCCATTAGGACGCGTCATATCCGTGGGATACACAATCAGTAATCATATAATTTTCGGATTTTTTAGATAAAAAAGTGCATTACAACTCCAAGTTAATAACTCTATATATTAAAAAGCACACACGTATAAAAAAACAATGAAGATTTACTTTAATGACATCAATGAAACTACCACCCAGACTTAATTGTAGTAACTTAGAAATGAGTTGAAGTCTTTCGTGTTTGTAATGACACAGGTGTCTCAATCAAAAAGTAAAAATTAGACGAGTAAGAAACTAGTAAGACTAGTATAACAAAGAACATGAATGTATGAATGCGGAAAAACTTAGAACTCGATATTTGAACTTGGATTTGTATGTCTACTAAGTATTGGAAGTATCACAAAAAAGTGCCCAAAAACATGATGAAATGTTGTTTCTAGAACATTATCACTCCAGTTCTCTTCATCTCCTTCACATTCGCTATTTTCATCTACGTTACAACCATCGATACAAAAAAAAGGCACAATGTTGCAAGCACGAACATTGGCCACATCCATACATATATTTGGAGAGTCTTGTAGTATTTGGTAGCATCAGTAGCTGCAGAGTTGCTAGAAGCCTCTCGATTTTGATTTTGGGAAGAATATTTGGAATAAGAATACTTAAAGCACATGACAAGCCACATAATCAAGTTATCCCTTATGAGAACTAATGAGTTCCTGAAAAAACCTCGACGGGGGGAGCTTCGTTCTGTTCCCACAACAAATGACTTCGCTGTTGATTCCAAAAACATTTAGAATTGTGGAGAATAGTCCCAACATAGAATAAGCCATACTTTGTTTACAAGCTGCGAAGAAGTGTAGTGTCGCTTAACGAATTACTTTCAGCAGTAACATTTCGATCTGAGTTACCCAGAGGGGTAACCAGTTGTTGAACGGCATATGTTGTAGGTTTATACTACAAGAATGTAGAGAGGTAAAATAAAAAAAAAAACATTTAAGAATACTTATGAATTTACATGCACTGTTGTATCTGTTGAGATACAAAATGCCAATGGAGGCTTCAAACTGTTCTTGGCGAAGATTAATGACCTATTGAACCGTCAAGTTACTTATGCTTGAGGAATATAAGGGATAGGACTCACGTGTGCCTGAATAGCCTGTTTCGAATAAACACAGCCCATGCATCTGTCAGATTCGATGCGTGTAATGTAGTAGCCTCACTCAATCCTAAAGTTTTAGATTCTGCCAGAACAAACTAGGCTCTTTTAAATATAAAATTTATATTATTATTAGGGGAGACCCCTGCGTGCTCCGCACGCCAACCCTGCTGGGCCCTTCTATACACATATGTTATGTTATCTTTACAATAAAGGTTAGGATTAATAATAATCTCAAAGCTGAGATGGTATATAATGTTAAGTGTCCAAATCAAATTATTCGAATATTTTATGCCACCAGTTGTAATAAATTTTAAAAAATCAGCAATGCTCAGGTCTACACTTGAACAAAACTCTCCTAAAATTTAGAAATAGAAATAATTGTTTCAAATTTTGAAATCAGCTGTTAATGGAAATATTTGAGAAAACAGCTGATTTCTGCACCAACGCTAAACATATTTAGCCTAATAATTATTTATTATGGCGCTCCCTTTTCCATACAATATTTAGTATAGTTTGTGTTGGTTTTACGTCCAACTGATAGCGCTCTTTACAAAATCCTAGCCTAAAAGTTAGAAATATAAATAATTTTTCAAAGTTTTAAATCAGCTGTTACTGGAAATATTTGAGCAAACAGCTAATTTCTGAACCAACACTAAACATATTTAATAATTATTTATTATGGTATTCCCTT
>JAGFPH010000361.1:150553-162851 GCA_018207615.1 Philaenus spumarius
GTAATAATTGTTTCAAAGTTTGAAAACAGCTGTTACTAGAAATATTTGAGCAAACAGCTAATTTCTAAACCAACACTAAACATATTTAATAATTACTAGATCATAAGATTTAAAATGACACATCAATCGTAAAAATCGGTTAAGTTGGACCGGCGAAAAAGGGACGTAACAGAAAAAACCCTTATAGAAATAAGTATATGATTTATTATGGTACTCCCTTTTCCACTCAATAATTAATATAGTTTATGTTACTGTAATTGTTTCAAAGTTTTAAATCAGATGATAATGGAAATATTATAGCAAAACAGCTGATTACTGTTATTATTATAGTCAATAAACATACTTAACCCTTAAACTGGCAATGTTAAAGCTAAAATTGGCCAGCCCGTTTTAGCGTTTTGCAAGCATGTTTTTAAAAATTCGCCAAAAATAGTAAATGAACCCCAATCCAAAAGTGTTCAATAGCTTTTTTGTAGAAGAAACTTCAAAGAATTCAAATATGCCACTAAAAATTAGTTTATTTTGAAATTGTAAAAGTTATTAGCTCAAGAAACAAAAAATGTTCAGTAACGAAAGGAAAATGTTCAACTTTAGGCCTACATAACAAGTAGTAAACATTTTTTTGTATTTTTTTCGTAAGCGTAAAAAGTTTCGTAATTTAGTTCTAAATAGAACTGTATAAAAACATTTATCAATTTCAAATTTTTTATTTTGAAAAAAACAGTTTTATGTTCCAAGTACACGACTGGTAACAAACCTAGACCTAGATTGTAACGTCATTTACTAATATATGCTTTGCCCAAAAATGAAATATTATTATAACAAAGTGTAGAGGATAAATCAAAGAAAAGAACTACCATTCTTGTCTTTCCTTAGTTCACAAAAGTGTTTGAGTTATATTTATTTGAATAACAAAATGACATCAATCTAATGAAAAGTCGTCAGTCTACGCGCTGCGTATAGAACGGGACATTTGAATACCGTGGGAACCCAAGCGCTAGACTTTCTCACTAGAACATAATAATTATGTACATTTCAATTGTCATCTAGACAGACAAAAAACCTGTTATTTCTGGATTAATTCCCACCGTTACAAAATTCAGACTTTGCTGTACAAAATGGTGTAAAGAAATCTGTCAAAACATTTGATATGGTAGGCGTAAAATCACTTGACAAATGGGCTGTTTCATTGGTTGAAAAACTGTCCAATCGCAAGGGTTTACAGTAATTCTTGGAAAAAATACTATTTTTATAGTGACATCTGATTAGAAGGCATCAACAGAAAGATAAAATCTTGACGAATCCAATGGTATCGTTATAATAGCCAAAGAAATATTTGTGTAGATGGTCTTAAACGTTGAGGAAGTGGGAAATAACAGTACAATTGTATGCAGATTCGCACACGGAAAGAGCTGTAGACCGATGTGCATATTTTAAAACGATGATTACGTATGTAAATATACGTTTTACGAAAAAGTTGTTAATACAAAAATTAAAGTTTAATTCATTTCCTTTCCAATGGTGCCAGTTTTATTACGATTGATGATTCTAAGTGGATTAAATTATCGATTATGCAAATATATGCAAATTTTCGCAAATGTTCAAAATTGTTGCGTTCTGCGCCTGAGAGAGGGTTATATATGACCCTCTGTCAGTTCCAGGGTTAATGGCGCTCACATTTTTGTTAAATATTTAATATACTTTTTGTTCTTTTAATGTTCAATAGATGCTGCAGTTTTTCAAAAAGTATATAAAAACAAGCTTGTATTCAAATTAAAGTTTGCATCAAAATTTCAAAGCAAAATCGGTGAAGAACTTTCGGTGCACATTTTTATTTATATAGATAGATTAAATGTTATTTAAAAATCTCAAATTGTAGAATCACCCCATTTGGTAACTTAAAAATAGGTAACTTAACCCATTTGGTAGACTTTTAACATACTACTCTAGATGTTCTCAACAGATTGTGTTACAGCAAGCTGTAGCAAAGAAAGGCATCATCGTGGGTCAATCATATGAAACCATTTTCCCTGACTTTTGTTAATTTCCTTGCGCTTAAGAAGCCTGTCTCATAACCTACACTACAGATATCGGCGTGAATCCTGGCACTTGGCCTCGCCCTGGCGCGATGGTCCGAGGGTGTGGGGAAAGGGCGTAAGTGGAGAATAAAAACATTTTTCCACACCACTTCCTAATGTGACTCATCCTTCAAACAAACTAGTGGATGTTTACCTCACCCTTAACCATGTTCACTGCTACGCAAATTTCGTATTTCCTATGCTAGGAGCAGACCTTTTATTTTTTATATTTATAGCCTAAATGAGTAAAAATTATTTTATTTTTTATTTTTGAACCTTTCTACATAATAATCACTAATATTTTAAAGCGGATAATACACACGCAATGCACTGTGTATTGAAAATACTCGGAAGTTGGCGTGCTTCCGCACGCAATGCATTGAAAATACTCCCAATTCGGAGGTTGCCGTGCAATGTGCACTGGTGTTTGGCCGCTTCTCATATTGTTCAGTGTCAAGCTTACATGTGCGTCCTTACAGTGAACGTGTTAAACAGAGATGCACTGGGTACTGATGTTTTTAGTCAGGTTAGTAGCGGTTTGCTCAAGTGCCAGCATTCGCGCCGGTATCTGTACACAATATGTTAGAAAATATTTGTTTTTTGTAGAGTTAATACTTTTTTTTTAAACTGACCTGTTTATATAGTAGATCCTTACGTACACCTGGAGGCTCTGCCGCTAACAGTGGTACCAACACTCCCAGACTGGATTCAAACTTGTCCAACGCTAGCTTATACTGTCCCTCGGCTAGGTACATCTGACCAGCATGACCTATATCTACAGCTGCCAGCAAGTTGGGTGTAGTTATACACATGGTCCCTAAAACAGAAGTATTGAAGTTAGCTTAGAAATACTAGACCATTCAAAACGCGAGCGGACGTTGTTCAATTTATGCCATGAATAGACTAATTTTATTATACGTTCTTTAGATCGCTGATTACAAAAATCGGTGTCCTGAAACCAAAGTTTTGGCCACATGCATAAAACATCTCTTAGTTTTTTTTTCTTTCATTAATCTAATTAACAATCTTAAATGTCTTAATGAAATGCCCTTATTTTAATGATAATTTGTACTTTTAGTGAGGTAATATTAAATTGGGTCAAAATTATATTCTAGAACGAAAGGGAAAATGCATGAAAAAGCGTTAATTATTACTTTTTGCAGTAGGTTTTGAATATACAGTCATTGTAAAGCTGAAATAATATTTCCATACCTTAAGAAATAAAAATTACCTCTAAACCATCATCCCCTTCAGGAGATAAAAAATATCTAAATTTACGTTGTAACATTTTATTTTTAAGCCATGAGAAATGATAAAAGGGGTTAATTTGTATGTAAATATTGAAACATAAGATTCTGGTTTTTTAGTAAAGAACAGTGAAATGTGAGAGTCACAAAATTTGTTAAATAGCATAGAAGATAACCACAAAATTTACTTAACAGAATTATCAGCTTTGAAAATTAAAATAACTTTGTAACCTTAGATCAAAATAAATCTACAACCTACCTTTCTTTTAAATTCTACCTACCTTTTATTTATTTTAAATATATAAAACATAAACTTTCAGAAATCAACGACAGTTGGTTATAACCTAAAGCTATTTAGTTAAGAACCTTTTCACAATTGTTATGTATATTTATTCCATGTTTAGATCATTCATTTGATTAAAATCAAAATAATATTTGTATGTTTGTAAATATAAAGAACAGCTAAATGATCGATTGATGTGAATGAGTAAAACAAACAGTGTGTAGTTAGAGGTGCATATCGAACGAGTGTATCCGTGTCTAAACAATGGTGGACTTTTAAAAACACGATATATAAGTGAATATTTTATTAAAATCAATTTTAAAACACAGTTTTAAGCGCCAAATGAACACAAAATCTTGTAATTGAAAGAAATATGAGTAAATTAAAACTATTATAAAAAATATTAAAATTTATGCAAATTCAGTGCCTTAAAGCAAATATGCAACGTATGGGCAACCCATAGTAGCCCACGATTGTTAAAAAATGACCACCAAATTGGCTTTCTAACGTTACACCTCAAGAAGTTCAGATGTATTAATTTTTATTCTGAAGAGTTTTATATTTTATGAGATGAATTTTGAAAAACATCACCTTGAAGAATAAATAATTTGTATGGTTAAATAGCAAAAGAACTAACCTACTTTAAGAAATATTGGTTCCTATGAAAACACCTATAGGTAATGTTTAACCTAGATTTTCAGCAGCATTTAAATAAATAAATCAGCAGTTTATAAATTGATTCTGAACATTTTAAAATCATTTTAAATATTTTAAAACATTTTGAACACTATAACTAAACTAGACCGCATAAATATTATTTTATGATTACAGTAGAGTGTCGAAAATCTGAACTAATTGGGATCGAGGGGGGTTCGGTTTATCAATTTGTTCGGATTTTTGAAAACTAAGAAAATGCCATTTAGGCTAAAATATATGCCCTTTAATCGATTAAAGTGGTACAAGCAGTAATGTAATTACAATACAGTATGTAAGACTACTTACATATTATGATTTAGAAAAACCTGCAAGTACACAGTAGGGCCAACATGATTACACTTGTACAGTAACTCTCAATTACAGTACAGTACATAATTAAAATATCACTTGTACATTTTAGTTAACACAAACTAAAAATAAAAAATACTGTAAGCCTACAGTACACTACTGTAAGTACGACACACTGTTATAATGATTACAGAAAGAGAAATGCTAGCACTAAATCAGCTTATTAGCGTGACAGTGAAAATAATGACAGCCAGTCTGCAGTGAGGGCATGTGAGGGCAGGTATTAAGAAGTGTTTAAAAAGCGATAATAATGTCAAACCGCGATGAAGATTTTTGTGAAATTTTTAACGACGCAATAATTGGAATTTGCGAAAACGAAAACAAAATTTTTGCAGGTGCTGTCTCAGAACGTGTTCGGATTTTTGACGTTTCGTCTTAATATAAGAAACCTATAATAGAATCATTTTTTTTTACCCCCCCCCCCCCCCCCGTTACACCTTTGATCACGCAGCAGAATGAATTTCCAAAATGAATTTTATATGATTTGGGGTTTCAAACAACTACTTGGGAAGGTGCTGAATAGCTGACTCAGTGTACGACATACAGTAGTACACAGTAGTAATTTGTTTGCATGTCAGCCCCGGCTCACACGCTACTCCGCTTTGCGAGTTTGCACCCTCAGATTATGGACTGCTTCACTTCGCTAGCTTCGAGTGCATCTCGTCCGTCTGCCTCTGTTCAGAAGCTGCCCTCACAGTAAAATCCCCCAAATGGATTTGAACCGAGTACTTTTGTGGTATTTTATGTTTTGATTGATTTTGGGGGAACCAGATGGGCTATAAAAACAAAATATATGCAGAATAATACATTTTGCACATTTGTGTTAAACAATGTAATAAACTTTCATATTGAGTTTTATAAATTAATCTTAAACTGTTTGTGAGATAATATATTTTTTTTTAAACATACAGACAGACTACGTTACTTATAACTTAAGCAAGATAGGACACATGTTATGTTGTATTATTTGCTAGTTTTGACCTGCTGAAAAACATGGTGAAGTTTGGTAGAATGATTGCGAGATACCCTGTATACACTTTATATAATATAATATATATATTTATGTATAACCACTCACTGAGACTTCCAATTGAAGATTCCACGGATAAACTTTTAACACTGGTTGGAGAGTCCATAGAATTGATAGAAACTGAACTCTTAACACTCGATGGTGAATCCACAACAGTCGTAGAAACCGAAGCCTTCACCGCAGGACTTTGTGGTCGTTTAGGTTTGCTTGGATACAACACTGTCTTTAACTCTTCGGCACGTTTTATATAAGTAGAAACTTTTGTTGTCATCGCAGATTTTTTCTCAGCGTTTTCTTCCCCTGCAAAATAATAATTGAGAATACATAGTTATTTTAAAACTTTTTTTAGAAATAAAGCCTAAAACATACTTCTGTAAACAAATATTTTGCAAGTACAAAGAATATTATACAAAGCTCTACTACTTTGTAAAATTTATCCGGAACAGTTTTTCAGTGCAAGTTGCAATCAATTTGATATTAGATAAAATATTGGTCTTTAGTGTTTATAAAACAGTATGTTCAGAAATGTATTGTTTTCCAGTTATTTGCCACTTTTTTTTAACCCTCCCAGTGCCCAAAGTGACGTTCTCTCAGGCGCAAGATGCAGCCATTTTGACAACTAGCGAGAATTTACATTAATTGTATTTTCGATTAATTAATTCACTTAAAATCATCCAATCGTAATAACACCAGCACCATTGGAAAGGAAATGGATTAATCTTTAATTTTTGTATTTAAAACTTTTTCGTAAAACGTATATTTACATACGTAACCAACTAACCATCGTTTCAAAATTGTAGAATGTCAAACTGCTGTTCTCGGTGCGAAATCGCGAGGTTAAGAACGTAAAACTTCGTAATGTTCAACGATCTGCAACTCCTCACAGTTGTCAATTATCACAAAGATCATCACAGCATTGGATTCATCAGACTTTTATCTTTCAAGTGGTGTTTAGATATCAGGTGCTGCTATATTTGGTTTCGAGATATCGAATTTACAATAAAGGCATGTCATTGGTTAACGATTCGGCCAATAAGCAAGCATTTTGTAAATCAATTTTTACTATCAGAAATCGATTTATTCATAAGATGTTTAATATACTGTTTTAAAGAGAAAATTCCAACGTTTATTCTATGTTCAGTTCAAATAACTTAGGTGAAATTTAGTTATTACAGACATGATGTAAATGAAGCAGTCTATAACCTAATAACCATTTTACACTCTGATCTCAAAGCGTTCACTGTAAGTTTTATTCGTCTTGATATTTTAGTGAATTGAAAGTGTTTATAGTTTATAAAATAGTGTTATATTGTGTTTTAGTAATAAATAAATAAGTGTAGATTGTGTTTGAGTGAAATTAGGCTTATAACAGTGTTCTAATAAAACAGAAAGTGAAGAAATAAGATAGCCTAGAAATAAGGTTTTAGGTTAAATTGCCGCTTTGATATTTTGATTTTTCATTACAAAATGTAAAGTTATTTGAAACTGGGTAGAATGCTATTCGATTCTACATTTCATTCTCGAATTTTTGGTATAAAAAAAACATTGTTTGAAGTAAAAAATGTTTAGGCCTAGTCACTTTGAACTTCGAAGTCACTTGAAAAACGTTCAAAGTGTTATTTTGAACTAAACAATTGTGAAATTGAAATATATTTATTTCTATTTAGACCTAAATTATAAAACCTTTGTGTATTTTGAAAAAATTACAAAAATGTTTTACTATTTTTTATGTAGGCATAAAGTTGTTTTTTTTCCTTCCGTTACTAAACATTTTTTGCTTTCTAAGCTAATAACTTTTACAATTTCAAAAGAAACTAATTTTTAGTGGCATATTTGAATACTTTTAATTTTCTTCTACAAAAAAGCTATGTAACACTTTTTGTTTGGGGTTCATTTACTATTTTTGGCGAATTTTTAAAAATATGCTTGCAAAACGCTAAAAACAGGCTTTTCAATTTTAGCTTTAACTATGCCACTTGGAGGGTTAAATAACTTTGTAAATGTATAAGACACTACGGGAAACCTATGCCAACTCCGTTGGAACCTTCTATACACATAATCATGTTATTTTTTCTTTATAATAAAGGTGTAACTTTGTAAATGTATAAGACACTGCGGAAAACCTATGCCAACTCCGTTGGAACCTTCTATACACATAATCATGTTATTTTTTCTTTATAATAAAGGTGTATGATAACCCCAAAGCTAAGATGGTAAATAATGTTAAATGTTTAAATCAAATTATTTCGTATATTTTATAACAGCAGTTATAATAAAGGTTAAACGAACCAGCAAGGCTCAGATATACACTTTAATAAAAACCTAACCTAAAAGTTAGAAATACAAATAACTGCTTCAAAGTTTGAAATCAGCTGTTAACCCTCCAAGAGCTGACTATAATACTCTTCAGTGCTAGGCATTGTTAAGGCAGCGTGCATGTAAATTTTTAAAAATATGTAGGCTCTATAAAATTCTTACTAAAAGTAAAAATAGACATATTAAATATAATTATAATCAGAAATGCATGAATTTTGAATTTAATCTTAATACAATTAAAATTATCGTACTTTTAATCCTAGATTTTCACAGCTGTTTGTTTTGCACAATTTAAAAAACTTAAATAAAATTTTCTGATATCCACCCACTAAATATAATTTCAAAATGTCACTGTATAAATTCCAAGATAAATAAAAGTTGCACAATTTCATGCTGAACAAAAAAATGTAAAACTGTAACACTCTACTCTTCCAAACAAATTATTGTGGTTCATTACAAGAAGCGAAAAAACGTCTAGCGTCTAACACAGATACAGATGTGTGCATAAAACAGCTGACTTTGCAATACTACCAAAATTACATTTTTTAAAGTATCGATTTTAAATTTTATACTATATACTGTAGTAACCGATTTCTGACAAAACCATATGAGAAACTCTCAGTTGAATGAAAAATGACGACTTGAGACCCATTTTAAAAAACCTCTGTAGAAAATTCGCAAATGCGACTTTATCACTACAGACTGATTTATAATGATCTCAATTGCGACTTTAGTTTTTGGAGGGTTAATGGAAATATTGGAGCAAACAGGTGTTTTGTCTGTTATTTTATGCAATTGGTTGCTATGGTAATAAATGTAAATACATGTGTTGGTTTGTCAGTCTAGGGTCTAGGCCTAACCTAAGAATTTTTTCCGACTAAATTTACATAAATTGAAATTTAAAGGGGCGGTTCAAGAGTTCGGGTTTAGTTAGTCCGCGTCTTTCGTTAGTCCTGGTCTAACTTAGACCGTGGCTTAAAAACAGGATTCAGGAGTCCGCGCCTAAACAGCTTAAGCTCGAGTTTATGTTAGACTGAGTCTAACTCTAATCTCAGCCTAATGGGCAGGGAAACGCAGGGAATTCACGTCGTAAGGTTGGCAGCTGCTGGCAGGGAGCAAAGTAGCATCGCCGGTCGACGGTCTTTTCACAACAAAAGTGCCCTTCTGTATTCTGTATTATGATGAGGGTTGGGTTTTATAGCCTTGTTGACTACTTTCTCTTTGATAGTTCAGGTCGAAAATTGTACTAGTTAGAAGTGAAATAGTAGTTTGTAAGTGCGGAGTGCCGGTCCAACTTTGATTTGTTGAAGTTTTGTGTATTTTATTCATAGGAATATTTTAGCGTTTTTAAGTATTGTAAGGGTATTTTAGTGAAGTTGTACATTTTAATATTTTTATATTGACACTTATTTTATTAATTTGAAACGCTACTAAGAGCGATGGCAGAAAAAAAAAACCCACGTGGTGCAAATTTCTCTCAAACCGAGTTGGGGTTTATAAAATCAGTAATACTTAAACACCCAATAGTAGAAGAAAAATTGCACGACCAAAAAACAGAATCAATGAAGAAATTGGCCTGGGAGCAAATAAGGGATGAATATAACTCAGAACCCTTACATACTAAGCGGAATGTACAACAGTTAAAAGGAGCGTGGAAACGCATAAAGAATCTTTACAAGTCCAAAAAAAGCTGCAGAGAGGCGAAGTACGTTCAAAACGGGGGGAGGGCCTCAATCTCCACCAGCTGAGGAGCACAGAAAGATGGACGAAATTTTCAGCAAGCAAACTCCGCTACAAAATATTCCAGACGACGACGATGATTACACAGGTAATTTGACAGCTTATGCTAATTTCTAAATGCATTCTATTGTTTTTTACACATAAACTTAGTACTGCAGTTTTTAAGTGTACATAAAATTATTTTTAGTGCTGTAATACATTTTTAATACATTCCGTAATACAATAACAAGCACAATACCCAATAAAAAGTATTACAGGGTGTACAGCAGTTGAGCTTCAAAAAATTCCCGTACAATTCCCAGTTTTTCCCGCACAAATCACGGAAAATAACCGCATTTGTCACAGTTTTAATTAAACCTCTACTAATATACGGACCACCGTTCGGCATAAATACAAACATAGGGCCTACTAAAGACTTGTAAAAACATCAGGGATTTTAAAAGTTGTGTTCCAAATGTGAAAGCAAAATAACAACAAATTATTTGTTTTTCGTGGCAGTTAGCGTCAGTTTTAAGCGCAAGAAAATTTGGCGGGCTTGGTATTCGCGGTTTTGATTATTCGTGGTCGCTAAAAAAGTGTATGTACTGTAATTATTATTGTACAAATTTAAGAACATTGTATATATAAATACCACGTCGGCAAATCTATCGCAAATACAACAAAACATAAAAGATTTCCCTACAACACACCTCTGCGTGAATACAAGTGGATTTGTGCAAATGAAGGTCAATGTCATACTGTACTGTGTACAGTGAAGTTCTAAAATTCTAAAAATAGATAAACCCAGACATTGACAGAGCAAGCAGGGGTGGGTACCGTTATGAGAGCACTGACCTTGAGGGAAGAGTGAGATGACAAACAACGAGATGACAATTACAACTGTAGCCTACAATCGAAACAACTTGGCTTAAAATACTAAAAATGTCAAGGACTGTCTTTTACCGTGTAAAACAGGACCGCATATAACAAGGACTGCCTGTATCTTATGTAAATTAATTATAGGTATTAGTACATAATGTGTTTAAATTTTCTATATGTCATTAACATAATAACCTCCCTTTTCCCATAAAGATTTGGTTTTCGCTATTCGCTGCAAGTTTTCGGAACCTATCCCCTGCGAATAGCGAGGGATTGCTGTATAGGCGTATATACATAGATTACATATCGGAAGAAAGTGACTGACAGAGCGGTGCCGTTGTTTAATACTGTAATTCTATTTTTTTAAATGAACTATCAATAAACAATTCATCATAATTATTCATAATAAGTTTAAAATGTTTGAAACACAGGCTAAGACCGTGTTTTAACTGACCATTTAGATTAACTGACCGTGCATGGAAATTTCTATCCTTGTACTTTACGTTTCCACGAGATTGTAATTAGAATGTTTTTACAAAACCCGGTCACCGAGACAGCTTTAACGGTCACACTCAAGAGAATTTAGTATTAGCTCTTTGGCAGGTTGTGTTTGACACTGACATTGGTGGGGGAGGGGTGGGAGGAAGCGGGAGGTGAGAGTGTGAGGACGACGGAGGATTTTGGACCGGTATTCCCGAAACACACTTTCTCACACCTACTTGGGAACCAGAATTAAATGCTGACAAATGAACGCATGATAGTATGTTTCAACCCAAATGTATTTAAAGTTCACCATTCAATAACTATTCTATTTAAGGGCAGTCTAATTAAAAGTCCTAGATTATTACCCTGCCCCCTTTTTTAATTAATTTCCATTTTTCCTCCAAAAGCATTGCGAGTACAAAAAAAAAAAATAAAGAGGCTAATCATAATTATTAAGTAGTATGTGTTAATTAATCTGGGTAGGTATTAATTATTTAATATTCTTACATGATGTGGTAAGGATGTTAACAGTTAGAATCATAAATTGTCTTTTCATCACGTCAGTTGTTTCCCATGCTTAAAAACGTAATAGTTGTCTTGCAAGTACAACAGTCTTGCAAATGCTGTACTGTTTAATTTTCAACCTTAATAATATGTAATGTACACTGGATACTTCAAAAAATAATCAGGTATGTATTTTATATCCCAAAAATATCAGTTGGGATGGTAAGAAAATTAAACAAAAATGTCACAACCTCAATCAATTTATTTATAAATAATTGAAATAACACAACATTTCATAATAACGATTCCAAGAAATTGATTCCCGATTCCAATGACCATAAAATTGTAAAAGGGGAGTAAACATTGTTATGTAATTTTAACTGCATGGTTCTTTAACGTTAATGTTATTAAAACAAGTTTTACTTATTTACCTTAATGAAGCAAGGTGCAACAGCTATAAAAAAGTTTTACATATTTACCTGAACAAAACCAGTTATGACAGCTGTAAATAGATTTACTTATTTACCTGTCCGAAGCCAGGTACGAAAGCTATTCAAAAGTTCTACTTATTTACCTGAACGAAGCCTGGTACAACAGCTATAAAACAAGTTGTACTTATTTACCTTAACGAAGCCAGGTACGACAGCTATAAGAATGAAGTGTATAGTATATGCGGCCACACAAACAAAAGGGT
>JAGFPH010000361.1:162861-208470 GCA_018207615.1 Philaenus spumarius
CGACGCGCTACGACTTTTTAATTATCAAAATCGGGTTTCCCGTACCCAAAAACATATAAAACGATACCCCACACTGAATTTTCAAAATTTTGATCCATAAACGTGATTGCGAAGCGCTAAGATTTTTTAACTGTCAAAATCGGTTTTCCAGTACTCAAAAACATATAAAACTATACCCCACACTGTATTTTCAAAGTTCGAAAATACTTTTATTTTTTATAAAAAGATGTTTTGATTAAAAGTACTGTATGTTGCTTTTTTGGTGTAGTATAATGAAAAATATCGTACGTAACTCGCCCGGTAAGTTTTACCGTGCTTGCATGAAAGTCCCTATTTACCTAAACAATACAGAAATTATAGTCAACCGCACAAACACATTGAGATCATTATTTCTTACAGATAAAGAAACAAGGCAATAAATCACACCACGTGTTTGACTGTTGTGTTGTTCAATTGGATTGATTGGAATAAGATCACTAAATCTCACAATGTAAAACAGGCAACCGGCGCTCTCATTGCCGGTCCGAAATTATCGTATGCTCCCAGTTTTTATCGTGTCCATGTAGTGAAACTAAATGGGATCAGGGAACCGCTCTGTTTCATTACAACAAAAAATATTCGTATGCAACAAAACCAATACTGAGAATACTTTGATACTTTCATTCATACTGCGGCTACGAAACACCTCGAGTGGAAGCAGGTGTTTCTAAAAATAGTACAGAAACAATACCAGGATGTTTTCCTCACACATCTGACCCAGAAAAATATTACTTTTTTAATCAGAGCACGAAAATTGCTAGGAAATAAATTAAAACTCCCAACAACTCAAATACACTTTTTCAAGGATTTTTCGCAGAATTCCCGTACATTCCCCGGTTTTTTCATGGCAGTCTGAATTCCCGTACAATTCCCGGTTTTCAAGGAATTCAAGGACGCTGGACACCCTGTTTCAAATACAGTTTGAAAATGGCAACTGTTTAAAACATTTAATTCAATATTACAAACGCTTTTCCAATTTAGCTGGAAGAATTAAATACGAGCAACAGAACCAATATTTTCCATCATTACATTAATAACATCTCACCGGCAACTAACGGCACCAGATATCTCAAAGCTTCGCAATACATAACAAAGGCTTCTTTATAATCCTTCCTTGCGTCGAGTTTAACAGCTTCGTTGACAAGTTTTACAGCTTTATTGTTCGACTCTGGCGACGGGAGGTGTTCCAAATCCAGGAAAGGGTGGTTGAAAAAGCCTTCGAAATCTATCCTTTCTTCCGGATTATGCCGAAGCAATTTCAGAAGCAGGTCGCGGCAGTCGTTTGAGACTCCGCTGTTTTCAGGTACCTGAAATATAAACGTTGTTGGTTAGGTTATTCAAATTAGTAGACGCATTAAATAATAATACTGGAATGTAAACCAAAGAGATTCCATAATGAAATTACCTCAATTAAAACTTGGTTTTTTATTTTCTCTTGAAGTTCCTTGATGCTGCTAGAAGAGTACGGTGCTTTTCCGAACAAACACTCGTACGCGATCACACCGACCGACCAAAGATCGACTTTAGCGTCGTAATGTCTCTTGATCAACATCTCGGGTGCCATGTACAGCGGTGAACCTCGTAGCGTACACTGATAGGCTTCGTTGGAGAGGAACTGTGCAAAACCAAAATCTGCAACACATTAACAATGATAGTCTTGACTTCATTTCTACAATGTAATCACTATTGTCAGTAAATTTTTCAACTTTATTTGTAAATAATTGTATGAGCAAAGTGAAATTATATGGGAACCTCAACTCATTGTAACCTATGTTACCTTGTTTTTTTTTTTTTTTAGAAAAAATGTTATGATGGTTAGAAGAAATAGATAAAACTTTAAAAAATATATTTTAAAAGGATATTAAAAAAAAACTTTATGTGAAATAATTGGTTTGTTCAACCCCGCATCCTGTACCAACACAGTAAACACAACAATATTGTATGTACATTTGCTGTTATTATCTTTAACTTAACTAATATCCTTCATCCGAATGTTTTGACAGTTACACCATCCGACAAGGAATTAAAAGGGCTACAAAACAGGTGTCTTGACATTTTTTGTAAAAATGTACGGTTTTTGAGTGATTTAGGTTTTTAAACAGCCGCCATTTTGAAATGCATGATTGGATATAATCGCTTATTTTTCTTAAAATAGATCATTTTTAGGTTAAACATCATGCCAAGTTTGAACTCAAATTGGTCAAATATTTCTCTAGATATGAATTACTTTATAAAAAAAACAAAGTGGCGGATATCTGGAAAACGAAGCTTTTCCAGACTTATGTTCAAATGAACAATTTTTCTTTTTTTTAGGTCCTCTATTATCTCCGGAAGTTGTGACAATCTCTCGTGAAACACCCTGTATATATGGTAAATATGAGTGCATAATGTATAGCTTTAAAAACTATCTAAATTAAAGACTTTACACATTTTCATAAATATTAAAGATTATTATTGATAACTAGCTGACCCGGCAAACGTTGTTTTGCCATATTAATTAATTATTTCTAGTGAATATTTTGGTAGTTAAATAAAAAATAACTGACTTATTATAAGTATGTGGGATGGGGTCTATGACTGAAAGAGGAATGGAGCGCTGTGGACGATAACGGCCTATAAAAATTAACAAAACACCAACCATTCATTCTTAATTCAATGTACTTCATTAACTTGACTTACATATTTAAAGTTTAATCTCTTAAAAGTTAAATGTAAATTTAAAAAAAAAAGTGATACATCTTTTTTATCTTAAATTATGACAATTTAAAAAACAATCAATATCAATCTCAAAGAGCAATCGAGTGTACGATGTTTTTTGTCAGTCCGTCTTTAGCCAACATAAACCAACTGGATGGCCCACGCGAGAACATGTCATGTAAAATTGTCCGTGTGAAAAACATGGTATGCTAAAATCTAAGCCCCAAACAGACATAGTTTGGCCTTACGACTTATTGATTGTCATTGCGAATGCCAATCTAATTGGAAATTTAACGCGTTTGAATTCAATTGGCACTTCTGTGGGAATCATTGGGATTCGTGGCAGCAATACATTTTCGCCTCAGAACTTGCCTTTCAAAATGCTGGCTTCGACAATGTTTTTCATCAATTTTTTAATGACAATTGCATAGCTGTGGTGGGTTCAAATTCCGAAGAAAAATAACTGAAGATCCAACTTTCAGTTGTAGTGCAATGACATTGCTGGCAAATCCAATGAGTTCAAAAACTTTGTTGGATAATTTACAGCTTCGTTGGCATCGCAAACTGTATCGATCGATTTGTATATGACACCAACTCGCCAACAGTAAATTTTTTTGCTGCTAAAATGACTCTTTCTGCCAGCCACTCACGATTCACGTATCGTGTGTGTACATCGGGAAATATGCGGTCGATGAGAGTTTTTTTGCGAATTAATGATTGTCCAGAAATCGGTCGGCAACTTTATGCATCCAGTATTTTCATGGACATCAACTTTTCCATCGCCGATATCTAACAATTGTTTTGAGAATGTGTCAGCGGATGGATCTTGAAGCATTTGAATGCGCTGTATATTCAACTGTATTTTTTCAACATTACACCACAAGTGGCGATGATTTCAAGCAAGTGTTGATTTCATCAGCGTTATCGTAAGACAATGATTAATCAATTGGCATCTCGCAACTGCGCATCTGTGGATGAAAGTAAAAATACTAATATCGTTATTAAAAAATAGTGGTTGGTGGTAGAAGGGTGAAAATTTTGGGTTATAAGTATTTTTTGGTGACAAATTATATGAGATGTTAGCACCGTAACGCGACTTTTATACATTGCATATGCGACGTTAGCACTTGGAGGGTTAAGGAAAGTATACAAATTAATATTTATTGTTTTAGGTGTTGATACTACTTTTCCACCCCTTAGAAGAACGTGACAAAATGTAAAACTGGTTTATATTTTATTTGTATTTTGTAAGAAATAAATTGTCAAATTATCATCTCTCTAGCTTTAAGAAAAGTATAAAAATGTATACTTATTGTTTTTAGGGGTTGTTCTCACTTTTCACCCTTAGCAGCACCTAACGAAAATTAAAACTGGTTTATTTTTTATATTTATTTGTAAGAAATAAATGTACAAAACTTCAGCTTTCTAGCTTTAAGGAAAGTACAACAAACAATATTTATTGTTTTAGGGGTTGTTTCAACCCCTAAAAGGAAAATATTTTAAAATCCTTTCTTAGTACGCCTCTAGTGCCTATGAGGAATATGTGTAACAAATTTCACGTTTCTAGGCGGCATTCAATTAATATTTTATAGTTTTAGGGGTTGTTAATAACAACCCTTTTATCACCTAGGGGTATAAAAAATAATTACCAAAATTATGTTTTTACATTTAAATCTTCAGTTCAGATATACATTGTAACTTAAGGTTACAAAAATGAAAAATATAAATAAATGTAAACTGTTTAAAAAAAAATGGGTTTTCGAAAAAAGTTGTAAAAATAAAAAAATGTTCAAATTAAAATAAAATTGCTATATGTGGATTATTTTCTAATAATTATCACCTCTCCCTCACTTCCTTTACTCATTCACCTTTAAATACAAAAAATCATCGCTCATAATACTTCTTAAATCACTAAGAAACACCTCTTACTCCTTTACCTCCATAAACAAAAAATCACCATACATCATGTATCTCACCTTAACTCCAACGTAGAATTACACCTTAACATTCACCTTAAGCTCCACTTTACCTTAATTCACCTTACACCTTATTCATAAAAACCTTAATATCACCTTCGTTTAACTCATATAAAAAAAATAATAATAATAATCCACATATAACTCTATTTATGCTCTATTAGTACTTATGTATTTGTATTTACTATTATTGATTCATTATATTAATTTAATTTTCTCAGGGCTGAGTCTTTGGCTGCTAAAGTACAGGTTAATTGGATGTGTGTGGCTAAATAAAGGAATCTAAGACATTGTAGCGGAACAACTAATCGTTTACTCAGACATTATTAAAAGTGATTATTTACAACAAAATATATCAACATTACAAGAAACAAACAAGTCAATTTTACAAAAATCTGTACAATTTATAGTTAAGCCTAGGCTACCTTAGGTTTATGACGCAATAAAATCAAACGAAGCTACTTGTTAAAATAATCAAAAATTTCAAAATTGCAGACTGAAAAACTTATGTCCTATGGCCATTATTACTTACTGCGTTGTTTATCTCACTGTTTTTACCTAGGATTTTTTTATAATTACACATCAATATGAAGCACTATCTATCCATTGCACGCATTTTTGTCGAAGCACATGGTTGACTTTCTATGAATTCACCTGTCGCATAACTTACACCATCGATTTTATTTTCCAAGTTCACACTAACGCCGAAGCACCTCTGCTTCACTTTAGAACAACATTTGTTACTATTCTGATGAGAAAACTACATTCTTTTGCCAAATTTCACACCTCTTACAGCTTACAACACATACAACGTTCTTACGCCATTTTTTCTACTAGAGTCGATCACGTAGGCCAAAACGTACACGGCCTTGCGTACACCAATAGTTTTATGTCTGTCCTGCATTCCGACATGTGTGCCGATGTTATGATGTGCCTTGCTATATACGCTGTTACATATATTGATTTCTCTACATGTGCTTGTTCTTTAACTTTAATTGTTCTTTAACTGTTTTTTAAACTGTCTATTGTGCAATTATTCAATTGTCCCTTTCAACCGTTCGCTTTTACCGCACCACTTGTCAATGACTTTTTTATATAGTTCACACACGTTATATACCCTTGTTGATCAATATATTTCAAGTCTGCTTTTATTTTATTTGCTAATAGTCTGCCTTTTACTTTATTTATTTTTTATTTAAATGATTTTACTTTAATTGTTTTGCGTCACAAAAGAATTTATATATGTATGCAAGAATTACAAATGTTTATTATTATATATATTGCGTCCTTCATTTTTATTTAGACCAAACCTCTATGCTTTTAGTTCTTATGAGAAATCATTAATTTATTATTATCATATAACATCTCTGTTACATGGTTGTAAGTGTTACAACATATTTAACACTGTTGAGTTCTTTAAAGTTTTTGTTAAAATTGGTTCAAATACAAGTCTCTTAATTTGCCATTGGCTTGCTCAGTTATTTAATGAAATTTATAAGTTCTTATTTCTTATTCACAATTGTAATGATAGTAAATATGTTTCAAACAAATCTCGGGCAAGAGGTTATCTGTTATTAGGTTATTGAAATGCATAAAAAAATGGCTGTAGTTTTAGAAGGTTCAAAGTTTATTAGTTTGGTGAAGCAATTTAAATTATATTGTTTGTAGAATTGTCAAAAGTAAGTTATAAAGACTATACCAAGTTCTTTTATATTTATAATTCGTTGATATTAATTATTAACACTTTAACTTTAAAAAAATATAAAACGAAACACTGAAGTAATAATGCATACCTTATAATCACATTTTAACATTTCTTTGACAGTAACTAATATTATTTCCCTGAACAATTATTTAAGTTAAATATATTTACATTGTATTCTATTATCTATCTTTAGATTTGTCCATTACATTGTTTTGAATCGTATTTCCATACGAATCATATGGATTGGGAAATTTGGTGGACGACATAGCGTTTATATTTAGCGTAACCTAATTCAGATTCTTTATGTTTTTAAATGTATGTTTTTTTTTTGTTACAAATGTTAGATGGCAATCTTTAGGTTCTATAGGTAATTGTATAGTCAATGAGATTTGATATTATTATAATAGCCCTACAAATTAATTTTGTGAATTTACTGAGCAGAAATTATTTTGTAATGTATCAAATCGTATATCTATATTATAATGAACTTGTGTAACTTTAACATTGTTGGTATAGCAAGCTAGGTAACTTCAGAGATATATTGTTCACACCTCCCATTCATAGAATAGAAAAGAGATAATTTGTAGAAAATTTATTTTGGGCAACAAACTTAACAGCAATTTATAAAAAAGCTTACCTCCAACTTTAAGCGTAAGGTTCGGCTGTGACACGAGCAACAGATTTTGTGGTTTAAGATCGAGGTGACAAATGTTATGAGATCGGAGGAACTTTAAAGCCACTGCCAGTTGTTGCATGAATTTTTGGCAGATATTTTCAGGCAGCTTTCTTCTTTTGTGGATAAAATGCGACAAATCGCCTCCGTCGCAGTACTCCATAATTATGTAGATGAATCTATAATAATTCAAACAAACTAAATTAGTTCTTTCATATATAAAACAGAATTACAACATCTGCCACATAAAAAGAAATTTGTTTTCAAACACAATAAGAAAATGTAAACATAGTTGTAACAAGTGCTACATTACTTTGAAAAGTATTTCATTTTATTTTTATTAATCTTATAGACAGCAAATATCATGTAAGAAAAATCCTTTTAAATTGAACTATGATTTTATAAATTCAATTAAAAATGTTTAAACCTTATAAACATAATTATCAAAAATAAAAAATTAAGATTGTGTACTTTTAAATATTTCAAAACAGAATAATACTATAAAAAAGTAAATTAATTCACAAATAAATGCCTCTAAAACATTAAAAGTCAATAATTGACATTGTTACAGATAAATAATTTTTTTTAATTAAATAACCAAACCAAGAACATGTAAACAAAACAAACCATGATAAATAAAATTTAAAACTGTACAATAACACATTTAAAACAACCAGAAACAACAATAGATGATACCTAACTACATCAACAAAGGACTACTTAGTGAAAATATTGTTAACTAATGTAATATATATCATTCGATTCAATATAAAAATTTCATTCAAAATTATACAAGTATCGAAGTAAAGTAAACAGTGAAAATGTATTTTGTTATGTTCACCCCTTAGTTGCACACAACAAAATGTAAATCTATGATACTTTGTCTATGTATTGTAAGAAATAAAAGTACAAAATTTTCAGCTCACTAACTTAAGGAAAATATAACAATTAATTTTTATTGTTTTAGGAATTGTTATCGCATTTTCACCCCTTAGCAGCACGCAACCAAATATAAATCTATGATACTTTATCTATGTATCTTGTAAGAATTGAACGTACAAATTTTCAGCTCACTAACTGTAAGCAAAATATAACAATTAATTTTTATTGTTTTAGGGATTGTTATCGCATTTTCACCCCTTAGCAGCACGCAACAAAATGTTAATCTATGATACTTTATCTATGTACATTGTAAGAAATAAATGTACAAATTTTCAGCTCACTAACTTTAAGGAAAATATAATAATTAATTTTTATTGTTTTAAGGGTTGTTATCACATGTTCACCCCTTAGCAGCACACAACAGAATATAAATCTATGATACTTTTTTTATGTAACTTGTAAGAAATAAATATACAAATTTTCAGCTCACTAACTTTAAGGAAAATATAACAATTAATTTTTATTGTTTTAGGGGTTGTTTTCGCCCCTTAGCAGCACGCAACAAAATGTAAATCTATGATACCGGTACTTTATCTATGTATCTTGTAAGAATTGAACGTACAAATTTTCAGCTCACTAACTGTAAGGAAAATATAACAATTAATTTGTATTGTTTAAGGGTTGTTATCTCATTTTCACCCCTTAGCAGCACACAACAAAATATAAATCTATGATACTTTTTCTATGTAACTTGTAAGAAATAAATATACAAATTTTCAGCTCATTAACTTTAAGGAAAATATAACAGTTAATTTTTATTGTTTTTGGGGTATCATATTTTCACCCCTTAGCAGCATGCAACAAAATGTAAATCTCTGATACTTTTTCTCTGTGTCTTGTAAGATATAAATTTACACATTTTCAGCTCACTAACTTTAAGAAAAATATAACAATTGATTTTTATTGTTGTAAGGGTTGTTATCACATTTTCACCCCTAGAAGCAAGCGACAAAATGTATGATACTTTTTCTTATGTATCTTGTAAGAAATGAATGTACAAATGTTCAGCTCACTAACTTTAAGAAAAATATAACAATTATTTTTTATTGTTTTAGGGGTTGTTATCACATTTTTCCCCTTAGCAGCATGATAGAAAATGCGAATCTAGTTTACTTTTTCTATGTATTCTTGTAAGAAATAAATGTACAAAATTTCAGCTCTATAGCTTTAAAGATAGTATACAATTAATATTTATACAAGGGGTTGTTTTAACCCTTAAATCAAAATTAATTCTAGAATATGTTAGTCAGGGATAGTGTAGTTTTTTATTAGTAAAACTGTTTCTTCAATCGGTTCAGTAGTTGAGAGATTACCCCCCTACATACAAACAAACACATTTTACCTCTTTATAATATTAGTATAGATTGTGCTGATCATATGTTTTAAAAACAATTTCAATCATAGGCCCTATTGTAAACAATTAAATCTGTTACTATGGGCCTCCAAATTCTAAGTGCATTTTTACAAAACTAACTGAATGTTATAAATTTCTTTTCAAACCTATTTTTAAAACTAAACAGGCAAATTTAACGATTTCTTTGTGTTTAATGTAAATAGAGGATATTCAAAATCACATTTTTAATCAGCAATACAAATATGTTTACTATTTCTTTCAACCATGTTTGATATTTCAATGACATATCAACCATATTTATTAGTGTATTGAAAACACTAAATCATTGTATTAGGCCATGAAAAGGAAAAGAGAAATAGGTAAGTTTTAATTACAATATTAATTATTTTCTAGTTGTATAGGCCTAAATTTAATAATCACATAGCCTAATTTTTGTAGGTTAAAACAATTAACCTAACTTCTTGTACTTCTAATAAAAGTATGGTAGATTTTACAAGGAATTTAATTCATATTTTAGGCCTAGTTTTGCAAAAAAAAATTAAGTGACTTACTGTATAATTTAATACAATTTAATCTTGTATTAGATAGTAATATAATACGATTTTACTTTCATGATCAGCAACTATGGTTTAGTTTTGGTTAAATAGTTTCTCTAACTTCATTAATTATATTTAGGCCTATATTACTTCAAAAAATTATAATCTTAGTTTTTACTTCAAGTCATTAAAAAATATACCATTACCTCATTATTTTTACTAACAAAATTAATTTTGCTGTTTATTTAATTTTTTTTTTTTTTTTTTTGCATTGTCAAATATCACTGACACAACCATCAAGTCCTAACATATATATATATAGGCTACTGGACATGACAATAATTGTAGTTTTACATAGGTCCACAGCTCGAAAATGGCTTGAGTTATAGGCATAATTTTATAACTATAGCACAGCTAGGTAAATTTGAGTTAGTAAATTACACTTTTATCGATCTTCTATCTTCTTGAACTTTGTTGATTCTACAGCTTAAACTACTGAACTGATTTTGATAAATTGGGGCTCACTTTATAATTGTGGATTGGATAGCCTAGTTCCCTTAATATAGATTTTCTTAAAAATCGTGAGATGCGGCAGCGTTCTGCCCCATAAAGTTTTATCAGTGTACACAAAGCTGACAATTGTGGGTTTTAATGGATCTATGTTAAAAATAGGCCTAGGCCTACCGGTACTCTATAAACATTTTTTTAAAGTTGAGAAGTTCATATAGAAGGACAATCATTTTACAAACAAGAGTGGTAAAAAATATTAAAAACCACATTGTGGTAAAAAATTTCACAAGATCTTCTATCCAAAAAAGTTGTTAAATCATCTTCAGATACAAAAAAAACCACGTTTCTCACATTCAATCTATTCAAAAAAATTTCCCAACCAATAAACTAGATAACAATGTTGGACCTAGGTATCTATTTTTATTTAGTTTTGAAATACAAAAAAAAGTTAATCTCTTGCGCGTTAGAAGTGAAACTTCTTAAGTTCTAGAATTAGTTGATTTTACGCATTGCTTTCTTAGCATCTGTTGATGATTTTATTATTTCAGGATTAGGAAATGGGTATGTAGAATTTAATTGAAGAAAATCTCTCTAAATTAAATTACATAATTCTTTTATTCAAGTAGGCCTACAATTAAAGTGTATGACATTTTGTTTTCCAAAATATATTTCAGGCCTTTCCATAAATATTAAGTTATACACTCTATACATTTACCATATTGAAAATCCCTAATGGCAATGACTCAGTTGGATATAGTTTGTTGATTGTAGACCTAAGAAGTTTCTTTTGAATGACGAATTGAAAACAATAAACAATGATTCAAACATATAACAGCTGATTTCACTTCAACAAAAATTAAGTAAATATTAAAACGTGTTCAGCTAATGTACAGTATAATGTGGAAGCTTCTAATGGTTCCCTATGCTTATGTATTAACACAGTCCATGCAGCGCATGCACGTAGACTGTCTATGTTGTATGCAACCGACAGAGTAAAAATGATTCTCTCTCTCTCTCTTTCTTCTCACATTGCACATTCGTGTCAAATGATTCTCCTACTCTTTCTTTTCAACTAGGAGAAGGGGAAGCATTTCACTTCGTCTGATCCATACCAACTTGCCCCACCAAGCCTAAAGAATTTTTACTTCAAAAAGTGAGAAGATCAAACTGGAAATTAACAATCCGATATTGTAATTTTAAAGACCTACCTGTCATCCCACTGGAATTCCTTCATCTGGACGATGTATTCATGTTTCAACAATTTCATCATACTTATTTCCATGATTATATTATCTACTCCAGTCGGAGACAATTTGTTTTTCTCTACACATTTTATCGCAACTGCTTCATGATTTCCAGTCTAAAAAAAAACAAATCTTTTTTTCTTCAAACTAAAATTAAAATAATGTAACTTTAAACAAACTTAGTAAACTTATTGTTCACTGATCTTTAAAAACTACTAACTGTAATATATTTAATTAATTTTGCTGTGAACAAATATAATAACTATAGAGTAAAAGTCAATTAGGCTACTTGTGTTCAGCAAGCCCGTCACTCGATGAAAAAGTAAGAATTTGTGATACTATTTAATATAAATCACCTATTTAGTTAGTTTTTAGGTTTATAGTTGTAATGAAATGCTTTGAACAAATAGTACACTACCAGTGTAAGGTACATCTAATTTTAAGTGAAAAATAGCTTTCTACCAGCAAAACTAATATAAAGACAACTTATATTAATTTTATTTTATTAGATTATACTTCTAGGAAGGCTATAGGCCAATATTTTTTGAAGTTGACTTTTTAACTAAACTGCCTCACCTCCATATCAAATTATAAAAACATAATTTTCCTAGGTACCTCTAAATTCTGAAAATACATTGTTATATTAACTTTTACTATTATTTCAACAAATACAAAATATCAAAATTATGTTTTTCAAAATCTGTAAATTTCACACAAAAAATGGTAAAAATTTGACTTCAAAATATGTTATGAATTTTGATCTTACTAGCTAGACAACTGCCGCATAGCTGCAGGAACGGCAAAACTGTCTATTTATCATAAACTTTGAACCTCAATAGGCTATCTAAGAAAGTAATTGACTTAGGCTAAAAAAAGTGTTCATAACTTAGCCGTGTAGCAACTTGGAAATTTTTTTAGTTAAAATGAAGCGTTGTTGGGTGACATGGTCTGATTAAACTGATATGGGCTGACCCATTCGTCATAAAAATAAACTCACAACTTAATATAATAACACCAAACTGACATACAAAGCAACTAAACAAACTGAACTAATACGCCATTCAGTAGCAACTTTTATACTAGGGTTGAATGTTGTAGAACTATCTAGAAACAGTAGAAGAGCCAATATAGACAGCGCAAAATGATTGGTTGTGATATTTGTGTGCGAGTTCCCTTACTTCGTTCGGCAAATAAAAAAAAACAGTTTTTTCAGATTTTTCCATTCACTGCTGAGTTTTATTTTTTAACACAATAGGATATGGTAAATTATTTAGGCGATGGTGCTTAGTGCACAAATTCAGGTTCTGGTGGTTGCGGACTGATGGGGTATCATAATTACAAACCAGGGGATCTTGAATGTCACCTGGCTATGTTGCAAGAGCGTCAGGTCTAAAGGTGAACCTTATGGTGTCGGATGTTAAGAGAAGGACACTAATCTTCGACCACTCCTTCACGGACAAGATCGGTGGTCTCCAAGAGGTACGAGGTGTTGGACCTGGTCCAGGCAGAAGCACCAAAGAATGGTATACAGATGACTAAAAAATGAACAGCGGAAAAATGAGTAGCCTGCCTATAGGTTCCTTTCCATTGATTTTTGAGGTGAAGGTTGTTGCTATTAAACTCCGTGCCTGTGAAATCCTTAAAAGAGGAATTAAGTGATCTAGGATTGATATGCTTTCTGATAGCCAAGCTGCCTTAAAGGCGCTGAAATCATTCATCTTTGAATCAAAGCTAGTTTAAGACTACCGTACTTCAAAGTAGTGAATGAAATTCTAGAGTTAATGAAGTTACACTTAATTGGATACCTGGTCAGGTGGGCATTAAGGGTAATAAGTAGTGAATGAAATTCTAGAGTTAATGAAGTTACACTTAATTGGATACCTGGTCAGGGGGGCATTAAGGGTAATAAGTGTAAGGTTTTAGTGAAGGTAGGCCGTGATAACTATGTAAGGCTTTTAAAAACTTTTGGAGGATTTTATTTTAATTTTGAATTAAATATCTAACTATAAACATTTACCCTTTCTATTGGCTCCACCAGAATCACTCAACTAGGGTACGCTTCTCTTAGCTCGTGAGGGTACTCCAGAAACTAGGTATACAGAGACATATGAGTTTAAAATCCAATTATATTCATTAAATTCCTCCGAAATCTGTTATAACTGAATGTACAATTTACTAAATAATTAATACATTAGGCTTCTTTTACCACAATTAAAATTCAACAAGAAATATCAATGTTACTCAAAACATAAAATAGGCCCTCCAGGCTACCTCAACAAATCAATCTATAACAATTAAAGAGTGAATTTATCTAATGCATTAATTTTCCATTTACAGTGTAAATTACATATTAATAAAACTTGGTTTAAATCTTTACTGTTAAATTGTGAACCGTCCCCAAAAATATTCTTACTCCCCGAGATCTGTCTTACAATTAGAAAAATATTAAAACTACTTACATTGGTTTGAACATTTTGTCCCTCTCTCCTTTCTCTTTCACTTTCACTTAATTGATTCTATTTGAATAATTTATCCAAATTATGTCGCCCGCACTTTTCACACACACCGATTTACAACCCGACATTTTCACCTTTTCTTAATATCGCCCATGAATTGTTTCTTGAAGGCTTTTGTGTTGATTGTCAGCTCATGGAATTATTAGGTGTTTGCTCCTTTGTTGAAAAATTGGTAGCCTACAGACCTCGTTTTCCACTCGTTGCTCCCCCACCTTCTTTTTTTCGAATGTACTTGACTATCTCTGGTTGGTTCGTTTAAGTATTGTTTCCTTATCATTGGCTAACGATTTCGGTACATTTGTTATAAATCGTTACTATATAACATTACTACAAGAAAGTAATCCGCTGCTAAAATCTTGATAGTGGCATTTAGGCCTACTGCATATTGGCTTGGCTTTATCAATATATTACTGTACGCCACACCATGTCTTTATTAATATCAGTTGACGACTTTATTTTAGGAAACTAAGAAGTGATACCAACTTAAATATCATGTTTACAAACTGGAAACAAACTGTGACTAGACACTGAAAGTTTAACTTTGTGTTTCTTCTAGGAGGCAACCCAGCTGTGATAAACAAGTTAGTTGTATACTAAAAAATACAAAGTTTTATCGGATAACTCCTCGTCAAATGTTACATGAAATAAATATTTGCGTGGCCACGACATAGTTCCTGTGCTTCCGAACGGGAACTGAAGAAAAAATTGCTTGTGAATTAGTAATAGGTCAGCTGTATTTGTTTGTTTAGAGATTAGAGATTAAGTCATAGATGGGGTTAGCTGCAAAGCTCAATTTGTCATTCAGGAGTACGTTAGGGTTTTTCTTCTGGGAAGTGTAAATGCTATATTCCTCCAATACGTTGAGACGACGGCCTTTTCTTTCTTTATGGATAATGGTCATGTTAGTGTTTATATCAGTGTAGGTGTGGTTAGTGTCAATCAAATGTCCGGCATAACTAGATCTGATTCTGGAGAGGGGGTTTTTATGAGTAGGCAAATGTTCTTTAAATCTTTTCGCAAAAGATCTGCCGGTTTGGCCTATGTAAATTTTATCGCAGTCGTTACATTCAAGCCTGTAAACACCACTATTGTCATATTTGTTTACGTTTTTTATTTTTGAGTTGGTGTTAAGGAAGTTACCCAGATTGTTGGAGGTGCGGTATGCAATATTGAATCCATGTTTCCTGAATATGTTGTTGGTGGGGCGGTCTAGAATGCGATTGAATCTCATAGGTATAAACTTTTTATTGTTTTCATTAATTGTCTGTTGGAATCTGTTGTTGCGATTGTTGATCTTCTTTCTGTGCTTAAATATCAGTTTATCTACTATTTTAGAGTCGAAACTGTTCATACATGCTATTTGTTTTATGATTGAAATTTCCTTCTTAAGATCATTTTGGCACATTGGTATAGTGCTCTATAAACGAAACTGTTGTATGCGGCTAATTTGTGCGAATGGGGGTGATTGGAACTGTTATGTATGGTGTGGTCGGTTTGAGTTGGTTTCCTGTATATTTTGAATGTGTGTTTGTTATCTTTTCTGGATATTGTAAGGTCAAGGTAGTTAAGGCTATTATCAGATTCTATTTCAGAGGTGAATTTTAATAGGGGGTGTAAGTGATTCAAATATTTAGTGAACAAATCTATTTGCCGCCTTGTGCCATCGAACAAACATATTATATCGTCTACGTAACGGTGGTAATATACAATGTTAATGGAGAATCTATTGATTGGGTTCATAATATGGTTAATTTCAATTTCATTAAGGAAGTTTCAGCCATTATGCCAGACAAAGGTGAACCCATAGCCAGCCCTTTATTCTGTAGGAATATTTCATTGTTGAAATCAAAATAATTTTGAGAAAGACAGATTGACAGTAGGTTAACCAATTCATTAATAGCTTCTTCTGATAGGGTGCTGTTTTTAAGTCTTTCCTTTAGTATCCCAATTGTTTTTTTTATGGGGATATTAGAGTAGAGGTTAGAGATATCAAATGAAACTAATGTGTGTCGGGGTAATATTTCAATTTTGTCAATTTTGTTAATTAAATCCATACTGTTTTTTAAACTGTGGTTTTGTTCAAATTTTATTTTATTCTTAATGGTTCGTTCAAGAAATTTACTTATTTTATATGATGGCGCGTTGGTGAAATTTACTATCGGTCAAATGGGTATATATCATCCTTATGTATTTTAGGCAGGGCTCTTAAAATGGGTGCGGAAGGCTTGATCATTTTTACATGTTTTTTCGTTTCGTCGTTAATGAAATGGCTGCATTTGTTTACCTCTTGCTTCAAAATAGTGTTAAAATTGTTGGTCGGGTCTTTCTTAACTTTAATTATGTCATTTGAGTTAAAAAAATTAAGCGTTTTATTAATGAATACGTTTTTATCCAGGATAACTATGGAATTCCCTTTATCAGCTTTGGTTACTATTGCATTGTTTTTATCCATTGGTGTGAGGTTACGGGTGCTGGCCTGGGGTTTATTTAAGCGATTGAAACTTTTATTAGCAATGACGTATCTGATGAGGTCTTGTTTATCTCTGGGGATACATTGGATGCCTTCCTCAATGTTGACAAGAGCAGATCGAAGATTGTCTTGTTTACCTACTATATTGTATTTTAAGCCTTTATTTAAAAGTGAAGATTCCGGTTCAGTGAATACTATATCAGTTAGATTGTTTACGCGGGGATAGAACTCATGAGTTTTGATATTATTTGTACTTCGGACTCTGTGATTGGTTAGGTCAGATAATTTATTATTTAAGTTTGATTTCCTGATTGACAATTTCGGCTTTATTTGTTTTTCTATTTCACGAAACAACAGGTCAAGTTCAATAAATTGTAACATGTTACTGAGTTCCAAATGTGTATCAAGTAACTTCAAACTAATGTTATCTTTCTTCTTATACAAACATTTAATATCTTCTTTTAACCAAATTCTTTCAGCTTTAAATTTAGTTTTTATGGCTGCTGTAGATTTATTTTTTATACCTACGCAAATATGTTTGGGAATTACGTTGTTACATAAACATGCCTTGTTAAATCTTATGTTCAGTGAGGTAATATGCAACTTCAATTTTAAGTTCAAGTACTTGTAAGCGATTTGAGCATGACTGGCTGAATTCATATTATGTTCTTTATAATACCGTGAAGGTTTATAAAGTTTATTCGCTTTTTACGAATTGCTGATATATATACAATATATAGTTTACCTTATACAGTAGTCGGAGCAATTCTTGATATTTTTGTAGTTACACTACAGCGCTGTTTCGCCGTTCACAGCCGGCTTCGTCAGGTGTAGGACTCAACACTTAAATAAAACAATACACAGTAACACTGAACACACACGATAACACGACACAAAAATACAAAGTTTTATTGGATAACTCCTCGTCAAATGTTACATGAAATAAATATTTGCGTGGCCACGACATAGTTACTGTGCTTCCGAACGGGAACTGAAGAAAAATAGAATCTGATAATAGCCTTAACTACCTTGACCTTACAATATCCAGAAAAGATAACAAACACACATTCAAAATATACAGGAAACCAACTCAAACCGACCACACCATACATAACAGTTCCAATCACCCCCATTCGCACAAATTAGCCGCATACAACAGTTTCGTTTATAGAGCACTTAATATACCTAAGTGCCAAAATGATCTTAAGAAGGAAATTTCAATCATAAAACAAATAGCATGTATGAACGGTTTCGACTCTGAAATAGTAGATAAACTGATATTTAAGCACAGAAAGAAGATCAACAATCGCAACAACAGATTCCAACAGACAATTAATGAAAACAATAAAAAGTTTATACCTATGAGATTCAATCGCATTCTAGACCGCCCCACCAACAACATATTCAGGAAACATGGATTCAATATTGCATACCGCACCTCCAACAATCTGGGTAACTTCCTTAACACCAACTCAAAAATAAAAAACGTAAACAAATATGACAATAGTGGTGTTTACAGGCTTGAATGTAACGACTGCGATAAAATTTACATAGGCCAAACCGGCAGATCTTTTGCGAAAAGATTTAAAGAACATTTGCCTACACTCATAAAAACCCCCTCTCCAGAATCAGATCTAGTTATGCCGAACATTTGATTGACACTAACCACACCTACACTGATATAAACACTAACATGACCATTATCCATAAAGAAAGAAAAGGCCGTCGTCTCAACGTATTGGAGGAATATAGCATTTACACTTCCCAGAAGAAAAACCCTAACGTACTCCTGAATGACAAAATGAGCTTTGCAGCTAATCCCATCTATGACTTAATCTCTAATCTCTAAACAAACAAATACAGCTGACCTATTACCAATTCACAAGCAATTTTTTCTTCAGTTCCCATTCGGAAGCACAGTAACTATGTCGTGGCCACGCAAATATTTATTTCATGTAACATTTGACGAGGAGTTATCCGATAAAACTTTGTATTTTTGTGTTGTGTTATCGTGTGTGTTCAGTGTTATTGTGTATTGTTTTAATTAAGTGTCGAGTCCTACACCTGACGAAGCCGGCTGTGTACGGCGAAACAGCGCTGAAGTGTAACTACAAAAATATCAAGAATTGCTCCGACTACTGTATAAGGTAAACTATATATTGTAAATTCAATAAGCCTATTTAAAAAATTATACATTAAGACACTCCAGTGAAAATAAGGGTGTAATTATTGGTATTATTAGTGCAGATATGGGTGGTCAGCAGTTCTAATAGAAATACACAAAACTTCACTTTTCCTTTAAACGTAGCCTAGGCTATATAAAGAAACAATATAGGTCTACACTTTTCCGATGGCGGGAAATAAATTTTTAGAATCTAAAACAATTATTACAGAACAAAATTAAAACATGAAATAAACATTATAGGCAAACACCAGCCATTTTACTGAGGTGTGATAACACTGTTGCCAGATTTTCACAGCTGTATGTTTTGCACAATTTAAAAATGTTTCATGAATTTTACTGATAAAAACCACTAAAAATAATTTCAGAATGTTACTGTATAAATTCAAAGATATACAAAAGTTGCACAATTTCATGCTGAAAAAAAATGTAAAACTGGGTTAATTGGTGTTACCAGCTTATATTGGGGAGTCATGTGTGATTGAGAATCGTGAGAGCCTAAGACAGATATGCTGGTATGTTCCACCTTACGGGATAAGAATCAGACGACCACTTTATCATGAGCGTATTAGAACCACTCATGCATCGTATTATTAGAAGCTCATGCGTCGTCGCCGCTGAACTCGTCAATTGCTCTGTATAATGCGGTCGCTCACAGGGTGGATGTTTCCTGGGGTTTGTCGAGGATTCATGGGGAAACTTTGTCTGTATATTAAACCAGTGTTGATTGTGGGTTTGCAAGTTTTGATGGGACTCAACAGTTAGGTATAATATGTTTTTATTTTTTAGTTATTGTTTATTACATGTGTTTGAACATGTATGTAGTTGTTTTGTTTAATTAATTGCTTCGTAGTTTAGGCATGACTTATTTTATTTTGGTACAGATGGCACTCTAGTAATTGAGTGTTTAACACTTTGAACCCTGTACCTAGGGGTTTAGGTAGTATTTTTTTTAAATGTCTGTTACTTAGGCTACCTTATTTAAAAGTATAACATATTATATATCATTTTGAAAGCAAAAGAATGAATGAGCTTTAAGAAAATGTATATACCTACCGGTACTTCAAAGGTTTATTAAAAAAACAAAATGGTAACAAATGATGAAAAATTGTAAAAAACAAAAATAGCTACCGTACATAGCTATTTAGTTTCACCCATCTTATGTTTCTGTAAACTAACAAATAAACTTTGAAAAATTAATCCTACTGCTAAAATAAAGTTGGCCTATAAATATAAAATAAATGTAAAAAATAAACAATAAAAACACAAGTCAAAATTCACATAACCTCACAATTTCTTCAGTTGTCTTTTCTCCGTTTAGTGCGTGGAACACTATTATTATTTACATTTTATAATTACAAACACTAAAAAAACACTTACGAAATAAACTTTGCATCAATAATAAACCACTGATAAATGAAAAAACTTAAAACACAATCAGAACTAATGAAAACACACATCGAGTTACATCGCTAAGCAGACAAACGTCGATTGCAGAATGCATACAGCTGATCACACGCTACAGACACGCTTGCAGTACAACCATCTGATATTTTTGTTGGCCAGAGTGTTATAAAAATTCCAAAGATCAAAGACATACAAACTAATAAACATAACGTGAATGCCTGAACTCGAATATATGCCGACTGAGCTGAGCTGTAGAATTAAATAGAGGCAGCGAACTGGTGCCGCGAACCCGACCCGATCTATACTATGGCTCAGGGTCCAAAGTGTTAACCTATTGGAGTTGCTTTTACAACATGGTTCAATTATGTAGGCTGTATTTCTTTTGTTTGTAAAAATAGTTTGTTGTAATAAATTTATTCTATTTTACAAACTGGAAACATACTTGACTAGGGACCTTAAGTTAATACTTCAAGCTAATTATTTTAAGGGTTGCAATTCTGTTAGGGATACAAAATTAATTCTTACAGATTCAATTTGGCAGCAGCATTATCAAGATTATTACGTATGACATATTGATTTATTTCATTACATTCAACATCGTTTTGTCGTCTCAGTGTTTAGGCCTATATTTTACTAATCCACGTTTTGTAAGATTTATAAACTTGTTCACTTATTTTTTTATATCTACGCCTATTTTTAGTATTTATTTCGTAGACCTAGCCTATAGTTTTTATTTTCTGTCAGTGAAGTGTTTAATTTCTTTTGTTCAGTCGACACATAGGCTAGCAAAAATGGCTAAACTTTATTAAAACTGTTTTTTTTTTTTTTTTTTTAGTTTAGTTTTCTTTTAATGCCATAATTTTTATAATATTTATTTCCCACAAAATAGTTTTTGTTTTTAGAGACAGTTTAACATGCAGTTTCAGAATATAAAAGAAATATTTCTTATTAGGTACCCTCATCTGCACAAGTATCCAATTATTCAGTAGGCCTATAATAGGCCATCCTCTTCTAAGCTAAAATGCCTAACTAAACATTTTTAAGACCTTAAAGGAAATTAGAAAGGCCTAGGCCTTGTGTTATCAACCTATATTTTTGACTGTAAGTTAGGGTACAAGGTTGGTTTTTAGGTTAGAAGGTGTATACTATAATTACTCGATATAAGTAGAATACATTTAATAAGACAAGATTAATATAACATGGTATTCAAATAGAAAAACTCAAGCAATATTAATACTTAAACTGTCACTATCTCTAAACTTAATGTTATTTAGCCTAATGTATTGTTTAGATGTTTACCTTTTTAAAACCCTTGTATACAGATGAATAACTTCCAGATCCAATTTTTTCAACTATAGCATAACCTTCAAGAGATAGCCATGGTAATGTAGTTTTCTTTGGACCATTTGGATTGGGAGCAGCCATTTCCAGATATATTTTAAATCATGCATTTACGAAGTAAAATATAATAATAATTGAATAGTACTGAAGTGAACATTTATTTATTTAAACTAATTACAACTAATCACACGTTTCACTAAAACAATAATACCATATGCAAGACGCCATCTTACTGATCTTAGTGAAGCATCTTTTTCGAACTTTTGAATTTAGGCCTATTAGGCTATTACTGAATACTGATTGGGAGTTTGCTATGCTCGTTTTTGTTCAATAAATTAATTTGAGTGTGTCTAAAGACTACTTACGGCAAATTGGACGACCATTTTTGGGAGAGTTGTAATATAGCCTCATAATTCTAAAAGAAAAATGTATAGTAATAAATAGGTAGTAGTAATGAAATGTATAATTGATGAAAATAATAATAATTTAGAAATTATTATTTTATATATGGTCTCTTAAAATATGCATAATATATTATTTCTTTAAAAACTAATTAAGAATTACTTCTTAAAATATCCATTCCAAATTTCTAAAAAGAGGATAATATTGTTTTTAATGTCATGATCGACATGATTCCAGAGTTCATAAAAATATTGATCAAACACCTATTATATAGTTATAATATAATGACTAATTATGTTTTGCCTTCCTTTTTTCAAAAAAACATATGTTTTGTTTGCATCTTTGTAATAGGTTATGTTGTAAAAATCACACTTTTGAATTTGGTTAGTGCAAATATTATGCTATGTTTTAAAAGAAATTTCTATTTAATTTTTAAAATCGCTTTTCAATTATAAATATTATGATAAAACAATTTTATAAAAGAAATTGTTATACATAAATTATACTAAATTATGTATGTAAAGTTATACTAAATTGTATATACATTTAGTTATTGATAATTTTCAAACGGTTGATATACAAATATTGTGTTGAAGTTTTCTAAATTCAAATTATAAGAGTGAATTCGCCATACATATTGTTTAGAGAATGAAAATTGAGATTTTGTATTCCTAAAGCCATTGAAAATGCAGAAGGTGACGTCATGTGCTGATCGCCTATAGAGACTATAGAGGGGCATAGGGATAAGGCGATAAGACAGGTGCATTATTTTGTGTTGTTCGTGACCTTATCCAAATTATAAACTTTGTTTAATATGTACTGTGAATAAGTCTTAGTGGTACGTCTTGTTAGCTTATTTGTTTATTGTTCATTATTTTGAGTTATGGATTCGGAGGAGGAGACTTTGTACGACAATGTTGACTCAGGAAATGAATCCACCAGTGAAGATGATGTTGTTGATTTTGCAATGGATACCAACAACTTGAGAGAAAGACAAACTGATGTCGACGAATACCCATACGAAGTTCTTTCAACTGAAGAAATAGTCCAAGATATGGTGGATTCTATCAAACAAGTAAATAATGTTGTTGAGGTGAGTAATTTTTGTCGCCTAATTGCACAACTGTCAAATTCTTATGTCCTTGAAGGAGGTTAGGTTTACTCCAGTTAGTAAGTCAATCTATGTTCACATTGATTTCATTTCTTGAACCACTAATTTTGTTGCGTTATTGTTCTAAAATATTGGATGTGTAATTACTTTTGACGTTTATTTTATAACATAATAAAAAGTTGGTTGGCTTAGGCTATTTTTTCTTAAATTAGCCTAGGCCTAGGCCTGTTTTGGAAACCAATAGCCTAGGCTATTAAATATGTGGGAAGCCTATACCAAATAAGTATGTACTGCAATATTTGTTAGGTTGATTAACATTATAGAATAAGTATAAAAACGTAAACTAGAAATTCTTTCAAGTCCAAACTAATTTTCCTTACCAAATCGCTTTATAGGCTACTAATGTAATTTCCATACTGCTCACATAGGCAATGACTGTAAAATTTATGTTATTGCATTGCTAAAGACCTATTCTTTCCAGATAAATAGGTTTTTTTATGGGGAAATTAATAATTTATTTAATATGGAACTACTTTGCGTGTTATTCTGCATTGTGAAAGTTTATCTGCCAATTTGGATAATATTGTTGGAGGAGGCCAAGCTGTCTAGGCGAAACCATGTTGACTGTAGGCAATTATCACATTAAATGTTGACATGCATATATATAGGCCTAGGCTATGGCATAATGTATTAGCTGCCTAAATATGTTGGTGTAAGTTTACAACACATATCCCTGCTGATATCTTTGCAAACGACCACCTTTTTTTTTTAGAAAAGAGTTGCATTTTAACTCCAACCTAAGCTAGTAAAAATGGAGGACGTGTTGACCACAGGTTTTTGGAAAAATTGTTCATATTTTGAAAGAACACGTTAAACTGACTGTAAAAACACCAAAAATATCCGTGGGAAATAAATAGGCCTATATTAAAAAAAATATGAGAGAAATAAAATTCAAAAATATAGAAGTTAACTTCAGTCATTTTTGATATTTTAACACTAAGCTTAAATAAAAGAAACAAATCACTTAATACCGGTATAGGCCTACCCAAAAATGGTAATAGTAGGCCTATAGCCTACAAAGACTGGGTCAGCATCAAATTTTATGATATATTTTAGTTAGACAACATATTGAAGAAGAATTAACTAAAAATAAAAAATTAAATGTTGGAAATCATTAATAGCATAATGAAAAAAAAGTGAAACATTAAAAGTCGTCTGGATCAGTTTTTGTATCAGAGTACTGTGTAGCTGAAGTGTCTAATTCGTCGAGTTTTTTATTGGGTCGTAAACCTCGCC
This sequence comes from Philaenus spumarius, assembly GCA_018207615.1. Taxonomy (NCBI): domain Eukaryota; kingdom Metazoa; phylum Arthropoda; class Insecta; order Hemiptera; family Aphrophoridae; genus Philaenus; species Philaenus spumarius. Next base: position 187,263 of record JAGFPH010000361.1, read on the forward strand.
GTTAGCAATAATAATAATAGATAATAATTAATGTAGGCCTATACTAACTTATCACATATTAATAAAACGCTAAGTCTGTCCGTTTGATTTTTCAACATCGAAAACTGTGTATAGGCTAGGTTCTTTAAATTTTACACAATTATAGGCCTTAGTGAGAAACTGCTAAAACCGAAGTTTCAAGTATACAAGTCAAGTGGTTCCTGAGATATAGGTTCAACTGAAGTTTCAGAAATTTCCATATTGAAACTATTTCAATAGGCTACTATATAAAAAGTTAACAATTAATTGTAAATAAAAAAACAAATTTATCGGCTGTTGGAAATAAAAACAAATGTATCAGCTATTGGAAATTAACTCCTTAAGATTAATTAACTTTTTCAAATTTGGGTACGCGGGTCGCTTGTATATAATAACATGTTTACAAATTGAAAACATTAAAGTACTGTGTCTAAAAATTATAAGTTAGAACTTTAGGCTATTTTGTTTTTTAGTTCTAGCGTAGGGTATATATTGAACAAGAACTAAGTTATAGATACAAAATACCCAGGTTTTTATGAATCGGGGTAAATACCCAATGTTCATAAATACGTGGGTATTTTAGAATTTTAATTAAAAACCATTCTCGGAGTAAGTTAAACCTTGGGAAATGTACGCAAACTCATTTTTCAGTTGTTACAACACTAGAAAGTTATTAAAATTAAAAGAAATTAGAATTGAAACTTAGAACTTAGGTTAAAAGATTAGGAAGAAAAAAAATAGGTTTAACCTAAAAAATTCAGAAAAAATGTTTTTAGAGTTTCAATGTGAATTTCTCTTTATATCCTTATTTGACCATGAACATTATTAATTGAGTAGGGACAACCTGGATAAAAATAAATTGAACTTAGTTTCAACTCTTTAATTTAAAAAATAAGGTAAAAGAACGGTCTTTGTGAGATTGTGTACAGACAATTAATTCTACAAGGCAATCTGACATTTCACAATACTTTCTTAAAGTAGGCCTACATTAGCCTATATATTTTTTATTATAGGCTATTGTGTACATAATAAAAACACATCATTTACTTTTAATTGGTGAAAATAAACCTTATATAAAAAAATATTCAACATAGTTTTTATTTCAATCATTTTGAGAAACTAAAAATCAAAAAACAATTTTACTTTTATAATTCGAATTTTTTGATCTAGTTCGAATTTTTACATTGGTCCCTTCAGCTTCGAATTATCCAAGTTCTACTGTAAAAGTAAAAGATTACGTCAGCAAAGATTACATTTTATGGTCACGATTAATAAGCCATGCTCCTGGTGTCATTTTGCTAAATTATTTAACTCCAATAATTTCATACATTTCAATTTAAATTTCATCATTTTTCATTGTTTTGTATAACAAAATTGTAAACCTTAAAAAAATAGCATAGCATGAAGTTCAAACTTATAGTCTCTAGTCCCAGTATATTTCTAGTTAGTATGAAAACATTATATAAGTTTGTAACACTCCTTAGATTTCTAAAAAAGGTTTTTAATTTTTGAAACATATATAAAAATACATATACAGTGGTGCTCGAGCTGAACTTGATGACTTAACACCCGTCGTGCCATTGTTGTTTACTTGCTGTTATCGCTTGTCCGATTTAGTGCTCCGTTATCTCTTGTATCGTTTCTGTTGTAGTGCATGTTTTTTGTACTGTACTGTGCAGTTTTTAGTGCTTATTGTTTGTTGGTTTTACAAAAGTCTTCTTCTGTGTTTGTTACAGTGTATTTGTTTTACATTGTGTGTACAGTTGAGAACAATACAGTAATTTTTGAGTTCAGAGATTGTTTATTTTACTGTAAATCCATATTTTTCTGTATTTTCCGATAATCCGACCTTTTTGCTTTCTGACCATACCCCAGTCCCAAAGGTGGACGGCTTAGAGGGGTTCTACTGTAGAATTCATAGTTTTCTAAAAAAGGTTTTCAATTTCTAAACTTATGTAGAATATAAGTTATTAGACTTTTATAGAAATCTAGTCCCAACAAATCTGGCAACCGTGTTAGCCTGTTTTTCGATCACGCGATAAAAGATGGCTGAAGGTTGTCAATGTTTAATAATTTGTGATGTATTCGTTGTAGATTGTTTATAGGCTAAATTGATTTCCTGCCATCAGTAAAGTGTCTAATTTTATTATAGGCCTATAAAAAGGCAAAATAATTGAAATTTAGTGTAATTCTATTAAAACCTGTGGTCACCGCGTCCTATACTAGAACCTTCATTTTCCTTTTTTTTAATAAATTTACAACTAAAGTGACTCATAGTTGTTCTGGTAAACATAGTGGAATAGGAGAGCAGGACCAATCGTCTCATTTTACCATGTTGTGTAAAAACTTCTTGAAATATTAATTCATATATATTTAACACGTGTGTAAAGTTTATATTTAAGGTTTTTTTACAATTTATTTCATAAAATTTTGTTGAATTATATTTGCCGTTTAGATTATGATTGCATTTTAGAACATTGACTTGTTTATAGTTTGTTACCTGTGCTACAATATGGTGACGAGGCCTGATTTAAATTTTGCCCGAACACATGTCATATTTTAAATACAGTCTATCTCAAAGGGCCATTTATTATGTCAACAAATATAACTGTTTACATAAATGATTGTGCATTCATTGCATCAGCTCCTACACAAAGTGCCTATTAATTCAATACTGCGTGGAAATGAAATTACAGACGGTTGATGAAGCATATATTGCAGTGTTTAACCTGTAGGCCTACTGTGTGGAAATAAAATCACAGACGGTTGTTGAAGCATATTGCAGTTTAACCTATAGGCCTACTGTGTGGAAATGAAAAACAGACGGTTGATGAAGCATATTGCAGTTTAACCTTTAGGCCAACTGCTTGGAAATACAGTGACTAGATAGAGACAGTGTGGCCAAGTGTGGTCTTGTTTCCTATTGGTCAAGATGTCGGCAGCCATGTTTTTCCTAAATTCGTATCTGTTTACATTACATTCATTCACGTTCACATATTGTAAAAGCGATTTTACCGATTTTTTAACAGATATTTGTTAGTTTTTACTTTAAAATAAACGTAATAGTTATTTTAAAGCGATTTGTGTTGAAGTATGTGATATTGCACCAAATTAATAAGGAAATGACAGCAGATTAGGCTACATACTCCCGCCACTCTACGGAATCGTTTCAGCGCGCATATTTCAGAAGTAAGTACATACCAAAAGTATTTTATTTACAACATTTTAAAAAGTTCATAACATAGGCTAATCCTTTTTATCAATAGAAAAGATAAATGCAATAAATATTAGTATTACGCAATTTTAAGAACTGTTTTTGGCCCAAACCTATAATTTTGTCCGTGTTAGCCCTACGTTTGTTTATAGTTTTCAAATTAAATTAGCATCGTTATTTTTTCTGTACAATCTATTATTTCTGTAATAAGTAGGCCTAACTGAAATAATGAGGGAAATTAGTAATGAAACCTGTTTTTCGGCCTTGAATAGTTTACTTGAAAATCTTGAATTGCCTAACCTCAAAATCAAAGAATTGTAATTTCGATGTTAGGCTTAAATTGTTGTTAGAGACATTAATTTTATTATTAGCTTTCAATTGAAATAGAAATAAATGAGTTAGTTAGGAAAGTTTTAATTGCTTCGCTTATTTAAAAAAAAATCTGATGGAAATAAATACATTGTAAAAATCAGAAAGTGTAACTTTAAAAATATTTAATTTGTAAAATTTATTCATTGATAAAAAAGGCTAATTATTAACAACAGGATAATAATTTTGCATTTTGATTTAGGCCTATTCGTTGTTTTATTTTTCGTTTTGTTATACTTTGAATTTTTGATATTTTAATTTATTCATTAAGTTAGGAAAAATTTCAAATTTAGCTTTAAGAAAATCATTTTTAAGATTTTGCTTTTCAAACTGAATTGAAACCTAAAATCAGTAAATAAACCGCATAAATAATGTAATTGAACTTCAAAATGTTTTTTAACATAGAATTGAACAAAGAAAATAATAGTGCAACTTGTTTTGATATAGCTTTATTAGTTTGTAATTATTAACGTCAGTAGGCTACTCAACTATCGGCATAGGCTAGTAAAAAATGTGATAGTAGGATAAATCATTATTTTTTATAGGTTATTTCATTTTAAACAACTTATCTGCTTTCTAACTACTTTTTAACATTTAAAAAGTTGTTTACGAGGCCTTTATGAAATAAAACAAAAGGTTTTATAAATATTTTGAAAATAAATTACATTATACTTTATGGCAGATAACATTACTTTTAGGAAAAACATGGCGGCCGCTTTCATGTGGCCACAATGTCTCTATCTAGTCACTGTACTTGGAAATGAAATTACAGACGGTTGATGAAGCATATTGCAGTTAAACCTATATAGGCCTACTGCGTGAAAATGAAATTACAAACGGTTGAGGAAGCATACTGCAGTTTAACCTATAGGTTAGGATCAAAAGTATCAAGAAATTTGAAAAATCCTATTAACTTAGCTAAAGAATTTAATTGCTTTCTATAAGGGCTATTTATTTTCTTTATCTTGTTTGCTCTTTTTCCAAACTCACCAGGCTCAATTGCATTCCAACATAGCTGACGGTGAACTTTAAACAAATGATTACGACTCTTGGGTTAATATCACACATACCTTACAGTGTTTCCAAATGTATCACAGCCTACATTGACAATTGTTCTTTTAGCTATGAATATAAACATTTATTTCAGTATGATAAATACATCTTGAACTTTGCAGTACAGTTACCCCATTGCTAATACAACATTCTTTGTTCACTGTCAGAAATGCAATAAATTTATAGTCACTTGCATTGTTTTACAATTTATATTGAGTTTGGGAAATATACAATACAACTCATCTTATTGCGTCAGAGTTTATGAGCAATAAAGCACTCGTTTAATTCTATTCCTAAATATCTTAAATCAATGTAAATGCATTGATCTCAATATAAGTTAGCCACATACATCCAGCTTATTCTGTTGTCACTCACTGTAACTACTAGAAATTTGTATGGCTCAGATCACTTATTACGTAGGCTGCCTAATTGGTGTAAAACTATGGCTGCCACATAGTTTACATTTTTGGTAAAAACTCAAAAGCATAAAATTATTTAAAGTTGTATATTATTCACTTGTAAATTCTACACTGAGATATGGACTGTAGGTGTGGGGTGGTACACCTAAACACACTTATGCCTATAATTAGATCAATGTTTATAGATCAAAATTAGAGCATTCGTTACCCTTATTTAGGCGGATGAATATTTTATTTTTGCAAAGATTATATGTGTATGTAATCCTACATGCGGAAGTGCTAGGGGTGGAAATAACGGCCCAAGTGTCAGGGTTAAAAATAACGGATCACTCAGGTACAGGGATTGTAATAACAGAAACTCAACCAAAATTCATATACCTTACAATTCTTCTATTTTATCTTCAAGTAGTTCAATGGTAGAATACACTATTCTTTTTAAAATTGACATACAAACTACAATGGGTGGAGTGAATAAAACCTAGCATCTCCTTGTTAGCTGAAAAGTATTAAGTCGTTTCGTAAATGAAGCCCTTAAGGGTCTTTTAAAACTTCCCAACAGGACTCCTTGTTTTGATGCAGGGATGACTGTACTTGTAATTCAGAGGTTATGTTTGTTTTCCAGATACCTGCAACAACGACTCGGATACTGCTAAATCATTTCAAATGGGATAGAGAAAAACTTTACGAAAGGTATTATGACGGTGACCAGGATAAGTTATTTGAAGAAGCTAGAGTTATCAACCCAAACAGGAATTCAGTTATTCACAGGTCAAGGGTGAGTTAATAACATTGAAGCAAACATTAGTAACAAAAATAAATAACAAGTTTTTATTCCCTATAAACTAATTTGTACTATATAAAAATGGTGTGTGCATTTTTCTATTTTGGCTTCTTTGTGTTTGGTTGTTAAATTAGGTAACCCAAGACCATAAGTTCTTTAAAAATTTTATTTTTTCTTAAAGAACCTCCGTGTTTATTAAATTTTTCTGTAATACACAATAATTATGATCTACCATATTATAAATACAAGTTTTCTAAAAAAAACTATATTCACAAAAGCACTTGTTTCTAAAAAAAAAAAAAAACATGTATAAAGAATGATTATAAACTCACACGAAGATCAAATAACTCCCGAGGTACAAAACAATTTGTTTGACTAAAGCAGGTATGCAGACTAGTAGACTGGCTGTATCCCCACCACATTACATTTGAACAATAATAACCGGTCCACAATATGAAGAGGTGCAGAATATGTCCGAACAAGGTTCGGGGGAAATTGAGGCTGAGCCGGCGAAAATTAAGGAAAAAATTTATATTATTTTCGGGAAAATAGATGAGAAATGTTTTACAAAAGGCTGCCTAATCGGACATACACAAAGTGTGTTGTCTGCTTTCTGTTGCAAGTCGGGCAGTGTTCCTATTTACTCTTCTCCGCACAGAATATCGTATGGCCGTGCCGCCAGTACAATATTTTTTTGTGCCAGCTGATTAATGGCTACTACTACTAACAACAGGCATTCAATTACTTCATTGATACTTTTAAGTTTTATTTTTGAGACTAAATGAAATTTACCTAAAAACCTAAGTACTTAAACAATGTTGTTTCCAAAATAAAAATACCATTACTTACATAAGAAAAAATAACACATTACAGCGTACAGTAATCAGAAGTAATTGGTGGAAGCTGGAAGAACTAACAATCATTATTAGTCCCACACACATTACCAACATAACATAGTGAAAGCTAACAGAATTTGCACAAATGGCAAGGTTTTTTCTTCTTTCAAATCAATATCTAATATAAGAGGCTTCTTAATCCCTTAATGGTCCATTTTTTTTACACCAAAAAAATCTATTACATTCCATTTTTTTATTCTTTAATTGTATCTGTAATGTCTAATAGTAACCTAAAAAACAATTTTTGTTAAGCATAAAAACAATTTAAAGTATTTTTAATTCCATATTTCTTACATCAGGCCTAGGCCTAAATACAATATTTTCACCCACTACATTAGGTAAATCACCTTCTTCTATATCAGCTAATAATAGTTCTTCCAATTCTGGAATATCATCGAAAGAATCACTGTCACTTTCCGAACTAAATTCATCTAATAACCTCAATATCGTCGATTTCTTTTTAGCAAAAACATTTTGAAACAAATAAATTTTTACGGATTTATATCATTTGGATAAAATATGGTTTATATGCTATAAACTTATTAGTATGCACAAACTTCTGAAACTTGCAAGTAAAATATCAAAACTGCTAACTACAATTCAGTAACAAATAGGCGACTATAGAATAACTCGCAACGTACGTGGAACTCAAACGATATAGGCCTAGGCCTACAGTATCGGAAATAAGTAGATCAAAATGGAAGCAGATATCGATATATCGATTAGACTAACGATAAATTCAAATGTGAATGATACAGGCACTACTTGACCCATTTATACGGCGAAAAGCAAAATAAAAGGAGACATAATGTTGACGACGGATTAATATCCCTTTTTTTTGCCATTTCTCGCTGTCGGATATAAGCATCCTTGTTAAATACATATTGAACAGGGAGTTGCAATATGAATGCGTATAATATCGTTAAGTGCAATTGGGGAAATTTTTAATGAAAAATGTGTGTTCTGGGGAAATTTGGTGGTACTAAAACTTTTCTGCATCCCTGCATAATAGTATTGGAAGTTTGTGCGGCGGCTTTGTAGCATGTCCTAGATTATAAACTACTCAAGTTTTATTTGAAATTATAGTTAAGCTCATGATTATTTGAGGTAATCCACCTTCAGGTATACCATAGGCACCAAAACCTGACTAGAATGCATACAATAAATTTGATTCAAGGGCAAGTACAGCTCGAAGTAGTTATACAAATGTTATGCGCAAGACCAACTTAATATTAGAATGATAGCTTAGTGTGCGCATGAGTATTTTTGGAGTCAGCCATGCAAGCATCACTTGCAGATTAGATAGGGTAAAACTAGAGAATGTATGTTGGCTGAGCGGCCTGACTAAAGGATTTTACTTCAATTGCATTATTTATCAGTGGTATAGTGATTTGTACAAAATGATCTGCAGAGCAGGGGCAAGAGTATATGTTATTCATGGTATATGCCTCCTGAACTGTAATATTAATATTAGGTTACGTACCTTTATAAACCATCGACAGTTCTTCACTTTTATGGTGACTACCGGTTTCGGAGTTCACTCACTCCATTAACGAGTCAAATATTAAAAGAAACAAAAACAACTAAAACACAGACAAGAAGAGTTGTGACTCGATTGCTGGCCAGCATACTCGTATAATTATGTTTTAGTGTTCGTGTGTATTTATAATGTGACTTTTTCTTGTCTGTGTTTTAGTTGTTTTTGTTTTTTTTAATATTTGACTCGTTAATGGAGTGAGTGAACTCCGAAACCGGTAGTCACCATAAAAGTGAAGAACTGTCGATGGTTTATAAAGGTACGTAACCTAATATTAAGAGTATATGGTCCTAGGTATACTCTAATCTCAGGTTATGGGCTCCACCCCAGCGATCTTTCAGGCGGAGGTTGTTCCTATCGACTTCTGTGCCAGAGAAAAACTAAAAAGAGGTTGAAAGGAATCTAGGATTTTCATCCTTTGATAGCCAAGCTGCTTTAAAGGCACTTGAATCAATCACCTGTAGCATTTAAACATTTTAAATGCCGTGAATTATTATAATAAACATCAATTACATTTTTGTAACCTGCTTAATTTCCTATCAAATGGTAAAGGTGTCAAAATTATCGAATAAAAGCTAACAGTAAGACATGTTTATTAGATTGATGCATTTCAATGGTGTAGCATACCACTCTCAGCAATGCACACACAAACACGAACTCTTTGTTTTATTATTGTAGATAGATCTTATTCCAAACAGAAACCCATTGCTTAATTACTGAGAGTTAACAGTAAAATATTAATATTTCTATTTCCCCCTGATATGTATTTAACGTACAATATGTTTATGGTGTAGGGAATGGAAGGACCTAGTCATCAGTGTGCCAAAAAAACAAAGAAGTCATTGTGTTCCTCCTGCAAGAAAAAGAAACAAATTGAAAATTTGGTACCGATGTTTTGCTAACTCGTTGCTAGACTAAGTATTTTTATTTCCCTGTAATTAATATTTAGTTATCGACTAAGAGCCAGTTCTACAATATCCTGATAGTTGCCCGGCAGATAAATTTAACCTACCGTTAAATCCGGCGGAAAAGCATATTGTGTTCCGGTCGGTACACTTTATCAATTGTGATCGGTCAAAATAAGGATAGGAACCCTCCTTAGTGGCTGAACTGACTTTGGAAAGGCATACAACGGGGATGTTTTGTTAATGCCAACAAGGATGTCTTGCTAATGCCTGGAAAATGTTCAGCATTTGCAATGAAACAACCAGAAGCATACAAACCCATTGCCAAAAAAACTTGAACCCATGGTGGGATACCATGATTTCTTAAACAAGGACGAAACAAAAACGAATTATAATGATCGAAGGTGTTGTTTTTATTTATCAAAGTGAATAGTTGCGGTTTAAATTAATACTTACCACATGATTACTAACTTATGTTGAACTTTATTATATATTTTTGCTTTTCATTCTATTTGTGGGTGACTGTATTTTCCCCCAATAATTTCAACAAATCTTAACTGTTCCCTTCGTTAACCTAAAACGATTGAAAAATACTTGATCGTTCAAAATGTCAAACCATGCGTCTAAAGACTTTTTTTTATTTTTGAACCGTTCATTCAATTGAACTATTTCTTCATCGTCATAAAAATGTCAATAAAATCTTCATTAATAAACATAGTTTACAATCAGCGTATACATTGGTCCAGATGCTTTCTGTGGGAGGCCTAAAAGCCATCTTAGAAATGTTGATGAACTTGGTCCTTGCATTCAAACGATGCTCCTGGGCTTAGGCGAGCAAAAATGTTCGTCTGTCTCTCCAAGTCAAAAGCTCAGAAGCTTTTATTGATGGGTAGGAACGATCTTAGACGGATTGTGGGAATTCTCACCGGTCGATGCCCGGCCAAGTACCACCTCAAAAAATAGGGCTGGTCTCTGAAGACTTTTGTCGATTCTGCTCCCTGATTTACGGCACTTGGAGTGCTTTTGTTAGCCCGGAAGAGGTCCGTAAGAGACCTGGGAGGGATCTGGGATGATCACTAGAAAGGGAAAGTATACCACAATAGATCCATTTGGGTCGCAGTGATGAGGTGGCCTTGTACTTCTCTATCTCTAATTAAAAAAGTGTATCAGCAAATACAGTTCTAAATTATTCTATGCTTTTATCTTGCGAATAGTTTGTTATCGGGTGCTTCAAGTAGCCGATATCGTCATCAGTAGGATAGCTAAGTTTATTGTGCCGACAATACCACCTTCCTTTCATTTATCAGAAGGGTTCCTGTATGTGGAACTTGTCTGACATTTATCTGGAGTGTAGAACCGGGCCTTAGTGTTTTTACAAATATATATTTAAGAATCACTTTGAAAATATGATTTACTTTACTGTTCCAGTACTAAGTAAACAGTCAGCAATCTTACTTTGTATGCCGCAACATTAGGTTTGCAATATGACAATATTCTCTTCTACTAGGAATGCTCAAAATATAAATTAACAATAGTTTCCTACGTCTTTCAAATACAATACAGTTCGACCCGATAAAACCTCCCACCGTTTAATGGCTAATAAAGTAAAATGTATTGAAGATAGGTCAATTTGTATTTTAAAATATGAAACCACTTTAAAACAGTAAACATGCTAAAGGTGAATGAGGAAAATATTATTAACAAACAAATTTATAACTAATCAGATATAACATTTAAAAACTAGAATGTTAAAGAAAAACTAGCAATAAATGTTCAGTGAGCGCTGTGGTAAAATTTAAAACTTTTAAACTCCAAGTCCCCAACCACAAGTCCCGGTAAATAACACAACACAGATTAAACTCTGAAATATTTATTAATTATGTTATAGTTCCCTGATGTACATTTCGGTAACCAAGTTACCATCATCGGAATGTTCTAAATCCAAACTAATACTAACAAAAATATTTTTTTATATCTAAACTGTGACATAAACTCCCCCTTTTCCTCAGGTAGATCGGCCTATCATGATTGAGCCGTGTCATGGACCTTTTGAAAACAATAGATAGCACTTGCTAATGGTACTTCCTGACCTTGAGAATGACCAACTGTTTACAATAATATCTTAAAATTCGGAACAATAATTCAATATGATTTTGTAAGATAGACTTCCACGGTCTCAAACATTATTATTATTATTATTATTATGTACTTGGTCTTCAGAGATCGATCTCGTCACTATTGTCTGCACGTTGAGTACAGCCGACGTTTCGGGCACTTTACAGATGTCCTTTTTTCAGTGCTTAGTAATACTTGGAAACCTGTTATTTTGAAAATAAAAACACTATGCAGCTTAGAATTTTCTAGAAACACCGACTGTCACAACAAACCTATTGAAATTGACATCTCCGAGGAATCCCTGGTAGTCAAAGTTCAGACAATAGTGATGCGGACGATCTTCGAAAACTAAGTGCATAATAATGATAATTCAATACATTTACTTGTGACGCATTTTGTTATTATAGCAGTAGTTAATTCTAGTAATATCAAATTAACTTATTCATTAACTACTCTAATTTATGTTGTTACACACCTTTATTATCATTCATTATTTTATGTAGTTTCAAGATATTAATGTTAACAGTTTATTTTATGTAATATTCATTCGTATCTACAAATTTTACATGTGGTCTTGTTTACACTTACATTACACAACACGGGTATTTTGCTAGTTACGAAGTATTAAAAAGAATTATTATAACAGTAGAACCCATCTTAACCGGCCTCGGATCAACCGGTCCTCGGATTAACCGGCCTATTCCATGAAACAACAAATTTTTTTTCTCTTACAGATTATATTACTGTAACTGGCCGAAGTCTCAAACATTGATTGTTTGACGGACATTTCCTGGAAAATAAAGCTGGGCGACGTAACTCTAGGTGTGCAATGTGTTAGTGTTGTACCAGGCAGAACATGGGAGGGGGAGCATGAGTTTGATTCCCCTCTTGCTTCAGCGGCAACTGTTTTTTTTTATTTTCTTGAATGAATTGACAAACCGGCAGCCTTTGTTTCTTTTTCTTCGTCTGTTGCTTTGTCTCGGAACCTTTACTGAATTTCATGGGAGCAAAATATGTAATATTTGTAACATATTGCGTAATATGTTGAGCAGCAAAAAGATTCAATAGCATTAGACGTGATGAACGTATGAAAATGAAGGGACTTGACTTTAAAAAATCTTTGAAAGTTTAAGATCAGACAAAAATAACAGATTTTTTAAACAATAATACAGTACATGTAAATTCAGTTTTCAAAGTTTATGTAAGTTTAAAATGTTTAATTCGTTGGTGTTTGTTTATGTATGTTGTACGACAATAAAATGGGTTGCAATAATGTCTTATTTGCTCGTTTATTTATGAAATATGTAGATCATGTTTTAACAAAACCTCGGATCAAAAAGGTAACCGGCCAGGGTCTCGGTCCCGACCAGACCGGTTAAAAGGGGTTCTACTGTAAGTTAAAAATTTAATTTTTAAAGTTAAATTTTGAATTTTTATTATTGGACAAAATATTTTTGTTTAGGAAGAGGACAAGATGAAATCAGTTCACTGTAAAGATGTATCGTTTTGGGCATTTATCAATAAATATATCATGGTAAGATATCAAACGCAGCCACCGCTATTTTCCCCTTACCTTGGCTTTGGATCAGTGATAACGGTCATATATTTTGTAAGAGATGAAACTTTTTTACAACATTAGTTACAGTCAAATTTGAGTGAATCCTGTATTATCCAAATCTTATGTGGGAAACCCTATGTGTATTACAGAATACAAGTGTGACGTTCCTTGCTTACTTAGGTCCAGCTCTCCGGTGTCTGTCTCCTTGAAGCGGCGTCTTTCCCGTCGCACAAGTTTTGTATTTTTTCTTTTTTTTGTAGTTGAACGAAAGTAGAGTGTTGAAATACCTGAATATATTTGTAAATATATTTTTCTAGTAATACATTTGTAACCTTGTTGCAGCCCTTAAGACGACAATCAACATCAGGTACTGAAGAGTGTGAAATATGCTTCGTAACTCTTCATTCTTCAGTAAGTACTTTATGAAGTTATTTTTTTAATCAAAGTGAACGAGTGGTAGAACTGTTGTGTAATATTTACAAAGTATTGGTTTTTTTTAAATTATTTATCACAGCTAAGTTACTGTACTATAACGTTTCGAGTAATTTACACTGTATAATTTAACAATTAAATAATAATAATGAGATTGTCCAGAAACCGGATCTTCAACAGACTAAGGCTCGGTTCTACAATCTCCCGATAGTTACCTGGCAGATAAATTTAACCTGCCAACAAATATATTGTGTTCTACAATAGGTTTTAATCTCTCCGATAACTACCAGGAACTTACCTGTTAGATCTACAATTTTACATGTAGGTTGGTACATTTTATCCATTGTGATTGGTCGAAATACGGTTAAGAAACACTCCTTAGTGACTGAATAACGAACCAGGGCCGGTTTAACCCATACGCGAACTACGCGGCCGCATATGGCGCCACGAAAAAGTGCCGCCAACGGGACACAATTTTTTTTTTGTCAGAAGACAAAATTGAAAACAACTGAACCATTTTCAATTTGTTTTACTGACAAGTGAACAGCTTATTTTGTTTTTTCGCTCAGAGTTCAAGTATCAAAACACCACACCAAAGGTATTTATTCTGTTGGTATTTATACTTAAAGCGCTTGAAAAATGCGTATACATAGTTGTACAGCACTTCAACTCAAGGCATTGATTTGCAGTTGCAGTTTGTAGTGAGCTGACACTCGGCGGAGCACGACGCCTTTTTGCTTCATGACTCATGCTCGAGATAAGCGCACAGCGCCACCCAGGGCTCTATAATAAGGGCTATACCATTTGATCATTTTCGGTGACCCAGTACAACACCACCTATAGGTGGTATTGCCCAGTATCGATCGCCTACGACATCACTATGCTGACACGCACGAGCTGGTAATATTGCAGTAATGTGCACGCTTTCGTTAACTCACTGTTGTAACTCGATGGAAAAGCTTCAGTAAAATAAAATTTATATATTCTTAATCTGCATAAAGTACGGATTCTAACAGTATAAAAAACTTTTATTTTAACAGGTATATCGAATTTTAATAATTGAAAATATTTGAGAATTATCACAGACTGACATGGAAAAGTTACTAAGCGAGGAAATTTTTTATTTTTGGGTTATAAACAAACTTCCAGCGGGAACGTTGTAGCCAATGAATTGATCTAAACTATCCAATTCACCGATTTGTGATAAAATGATTACATCATTATGAAATCGCTTTTTAAATGAGCGCGAGGAGGTGCCGCGCCGTGTACTGTTGTTTGATACGGGAATAACGTTTATGTACATAGCCTATTATTGTTATTTTAAGGTAATATAGTAAATCACTTGTCCCCAGGTAATTATGCCAGCTAGAAAAAAAGCAAGCATTTTATTTTAACATAAAATAATTATAATTTATAAGTATATATTTGATATTATTGAAGTGAACACAAAAACATAAGTAGGAGGTTAACGTTTAAAAAATAATATCACTATCATATCTTATCATATTATATCATATCAAAAATAATAATATCCAGTAACAAACAACTGTAAAGTTAAAAAGTGGCTTCAGTCAAAGAAACATTTAAGTACTCCGCAAAAATTAGACAACAATGAACAAATTAAATAAAAGACAGCATAATTCTTTGTTATAAAGTAATTCTTTTAATTAAATATGAAACTAATTTTTTTACGTAATTACGATTTTCTTTTTCCATCATTGATCTCTAATTTTATTTCTTTGAATGTACGTAATAATGATATTATTTTTTAAACGTTAACCTCCGACTTAACTTTTTGTGTCCACTTCAATAATATCAAATTTTAATTATAAATTATAATTAGTTTATGTTACAATAAAATGCTTACTTTTTTCTAGCTCGCATAACTACCTGCGGACAAATGATTTACTATATTACCTTAAAATAACAATATGTACATAAACGTAATGGATAGGGATGTAAATATTCCAGTATCAAACAACAGTACACCGGGAGTGGCGAAGCGTCACCGCCTCGCGCTCATTTAAAAAACGATTTCATAATGATGTAATCATTTTATCACAAATCGGTGAATTGGATAGTTTAGATCAATTCATTGGCTACAACTTTCCCGCTGGAAGTTTGTTTATAACCCAAAAATAAAAAATTTCCTCGCTTAGTAACTTTTCCATGTCAGTCTGTGATAATTCTCAAATATTTTCAATTATTAAAATTCGATATACCTGTTAAAATAAAAGTTTTTTATACTGTTAGAATCCGTACTTTATGTAGATTAAGAATATGTAAGTTTTATTTTACTGAAGCTTTTCCGTCAAGTTACAATAGCGAGTAAACGACTGTGCACACATTACTGAAATATTACCAGCTAATGCGTGTCAGCATGGTGACGTCAGAGTGAAACTGGCGGCACAGTGCCGAGATCAAAGAAACGGTTTAGCCCTTGTTATAGAGCCCTGATCGCCACAGAGCAGAAGTTTCCTGTCACAACAAGAAACTTCCCCTTTCCCTCTTTCCCCTGATCACTCTCCCCTCCCAGAGCAGTACAGGTGCAATTTGCAACTATCTTGCTGCTGTAAGGTCAGTGTCAATCTGTCATCAAGTGTATTGTAATAACTAATAACTCGCAAACGCTAACCTGTTCTTTTAGTTGTATACCGTATTGATATTGTTATGATGATTATTGATAAGTGAATGATTACGAGTGTTAAAAATTGTTAATTTTTGGTTTTGCTAAAGTTTTTTATTGGTAAGGACTTTTGAACATTCTGTATTCTATTTGTCAAGCTAATATTTCAACTTGGTTTTCGATGTTTTCTACATGTTTAATCACATATATTATTTATCAATGCCACTTTTTTGTCTGTACGCCATAACTTCCTTAATACATCATCAAATTACATGAATGAGGCATCATTTTAAAGCTTTCCTTAACCGCTACACCGGAAAAATATACAAAATACAATTATACGAAAAAAAAGAAATAAATAATCCGAAAGTAACAGTGATGTAGGATCAAGTAAGTTGTAGGAATATTTTCCTGGTGTTGGCAACACTGATGATAACAATACCCAGCTGGAGAGCTGCCGTTACGCCACTACATTGCTATTTTTAATTAATTGTAAGCATGGATATAAACAGCATTGTGGATACACCTATTTGTTGTTGTTTACCTTCTGCAAGTTGGTAAGTTGTTTAAAAATATATAGTAACAATAACAAAATTATTTCACTTTAACATGGATTTAAATTAATAAAACACTCTTAGTAAGTTAGAATGCGAATGCTTCGCACGGGTCAGCTAGTGTATATAATTAAAAATTCCTTTCTTGTCATCTACCTACACTTGTTTTTACTAATTTTCATTGTAATATATAAAAACTAATATCGTATCCAAGTTATGCTGTAAAAATTTATTTCACATTTAGAAATAAATTGTTAATTTTTGGTTTTTCTAAAGTGTATATGATGTGTAAAAGTGTAAAAATGTTAAATTTACTGTGAATAATAAACAGTAGTTGAAAAAAGTCTTTTATTGCAAGTACTTTTCTAACCTAAACTTATAAAAAAGTTCTTCCCGAAAAATTTCACAAATAGGGTTTAGTTATGTTAATGGGGGTGGGGTGGGGGGGAATTCTAGGTGGCGCCGATTCGGATGTTCGCTTAACTCTGAAAAATTCCAAGAACCGGCCCTGTAACGAACTAGCCTTAGAAAGGCTTAATATGCGGATGTCTTGTTAATAACTGAAAAATGATTTGCAATGAAACAACGGTTGAGCAATGAGAAGCATACAATATTCAATCCCAATACCAAAAAACCTGAACCCAAGGTGGTTAACATTATTACTAACTTACTTATTATGTATTGTTTATTGTTGCTACTTATTCTATTTGTAGGTTATTTTACTTCAATAATTTCTACAAGGAAACTAATTGTTTCCTTCGTTAAGCTAAAACAATAAAAAAATACTTTATCCTTCCAAAAATCTAAATTTTAAACCCTGTCTCTAAAGACTTTATTATTTCTGAACTAGGCAATCAATTGAAGAATTTTTTCAACGCCATCATCATCAAAAATGTTAATAAAATCTTCACAAATAAGAATAGTTTACAATCATCGTATACAGCTGTTCTAAACTATTCCATACTTTTATCTTGCCACTTCGGCTCGCATCAAAATGCCAAAGTATTGAAATCTTGCAAAAATTCTAAAAAAAAATTTTAGTCCCACTTTTTATGACTTTTCTCAACGTATTTGAGGTCTCTGAACACGATAAAGCAATAAAAAATTTGTGTATGTCGGTCTGTGAACACGATATGTATGTGCCCTCACAGATGTCATACAAAACTTCTGGTGGTGCAAAAATCTTAGTAATTTTACTGCAAAGGGAATGCTACAAAAGAATGAATTGTTTTGGTATCTATGACAATATATACTCCAATTATACTAATTTAATTTCAATTATAGTTTTGTCTGCATTTTATTTTTTACTAAAGTCATCTATTTTTGTTTAAACATAACTTTGTTAAATTCATTTTGTGTATGTTTTATGGTACAGTAAAATCCCGCTAACTCAAGAGAGTCTGTATAACTCGATAGGGTCATTGACTGGTTGCATGCGATCTCGACCGAGAATCCCTTTGTTTCACGCAGCCAGGGCCCTACTTATTTTACACGGCCGAGGCATCTCTGTCAGTGTCACATCCTACCCCCTCACTCCCATTTTGAAATTTCTTTTCCTTGTGTCCTTGGGCCAGTTTAGTACTGACAGGGTCATTGACTGGTTGCACGCGATCTCGACCGAGAGTCCCTTTGTTTCATGCAGCGGCCCTACTTATTTTACACGGCCGAGGCATCTCTGTCAGTGTCACATCCTACCCCCTCACTCCCATTTTGAAATTTCTTTTCCTTGTGCCCTTGGGCCAGTTTAGTACTGACAGGGTCATTGACTGGTTGCATGCGATCTCGACCGAGAGTCCCTTTGTTTCACGCAGCCTGGGCCCTACTTATTTTACACGGCCGAGGCATCTCTGTCAGTGTCACATCCTACCCCCTCACTCCCATTTTGAAATTTCTTTTCCTTGTGTCCTTGGGCCAGTTTAGTACTGACAGGGTCATTGACAGGTTGCATGCGATCTCGACCGAGAGTCCCTTTGTTTCACGCAGCCAGGGCCCTACTTATTTTACACGGCCAAGGCATCTCTATCAGTGTCACATCCTACCCCCTCACTCCCATTTTGAAATTTCTTTTCCTTGTGTCCTTGGGCCAGTTTAGTACTGACAGTGACCAGTAGCATTGAAGTTGTTTAGTAAATTTTTTTGAATAGAAAAGTTTTGGAAAAAATAAGAAAGCAAGTTTCGGTTTCGATGAAGGTGAAGTTTGGTGCTTTGAAAAGGCTAGAAAAAGGTGAATGCGTGAATAAAATATCGTTAGATTTAAACGTCTGTAGGCTGATCTACAATGCTCGGATGGAGGAACAAGAAATCACAGATTGAATCGTGTTAAGAAGATAAAAACAATCAAATTTTAAATAAATTGTATAGAATAACTAAACAAATGCTTCGTTATATGCTTCTGTAGATTTTAAAAAAAATTTCATTAGGCCCTACTGTTGTGCAATTTATATAATCATTTCATAGGTAAGCTATATATCTATGTGAATATAAATAAATATGTAGGATAGAATACTGCTATGGAAAACATTTAAGTTTACAATTTTTATATGAAATAAGTGTGTGTTAGTGAAACAAATACATTAATCCTTGCTTCTGCATAACTCGACAACCCCAAAACTTGTCATCCTCGTAGTCTACATTGTGTCGAGTTGGCCAGGTTCTATTGTACTAAGAAAATTTTAATTGCGTAACTAAACAGTCTTAGTCAGTTATCATATTTTACTGAGTTTCATTTCTTTCACCCAAAATTCATTAGCGAGTACTTGTGCAGCATTACAAACAAGGTTAGGTTGCACGAGTTTTCCGAGTGCTAGTAGGCACTGATAGGTCTGAACTTTGGAAACCTGTGGCTAATCTGACCTGTTACTTAGATGGAGGTAGCAAGTCACAGATGAGTTCTAAGACTAAATTCAATAATTGTAACGATAGATTTTTCCGAATTTAATAAATTTTTGCAACTTTTCGATGCATTACGTAGTAAAATAGTGTCAAAGTACGGGAAATTAACTATCAAAATTCTGGCAAATCAGTTTGTCTAGTAATTATCGTTTGTTAATATACCTTAATTAAAACTAAAACATTTGTATATTTGTGTTTAGATGATGACTGGACTCGAATGCGGGCACAGGTTCTGTACACAATGTTGGGGTGAATACCTTACAACCAAAATAATGGAAGAAGGCGTGGGACAGACGATTGCGTGCGCTGCGCATGCTTGTGATATACTCGTCGACGATGCGACGGTCATGCGTCTAGTACGGGACTCCAAAGTTAAACTAAAATATCAACATTTAATTACAAATAGTTTTGTAGAGGTAAGTTGAACTGTCTAGGCGTAGAAATGGATGGATTTAGGTTTTTTTATTTTGAAATGTTGGCAACTGTTGTAGTATGTTCAAGTGTCGGGGAAAACACTGACTGAAATGTAAGGGATGATTTTAAAGCTTCAATAGTTTTACAGTACCTGTCCCTTAAATATACTATCGTTCTAATGTCTGTAGAGAAATGTACAGTAATTGTTTAACCCTATATCTGGTACGAAGAAACCACTCAACTGGTAGGGTTTTTTTTACTACTTGCAGCACATATTTATAAATGTATACAATGTATTATATTCGAGTAAAGTATACTTTGTGGACAAAATATTTTTGAAAATGTTTCTTGATTTTGTTTTTAAGTTCCAAACGGGAAAATTATTATTATTTTTTTGTAAATAAAAGTGCCAAAATTGTGTCTTTTTGTGTAACATCGTCAGCTTTACAAAGTACGATGATCAAATCAAATAAGACCATAGGACAAATTTATGAAAGAGATAATTTTTTGTTTTGTTTTACATTATATTTCTGTTCTATAAGAGAGAGCTGTAACCCTTAAAGCTCTAAGCTTAAACATGGGCTACCACTCATTTAGAGTTAAAAAATTAAGAAGTACCCACGGAAAATACTCAACTAATTTTAAAATTGTTTTAAACGTTTTTTTAAAGAATTAAAAAGAAATCAAACTAAACTTAGCAGAATTTACAATTACTCAAAAACTAAATACATAAAAGCAATACTTATTTTGTTGTTTAAAAATAAAATAATTACGCGCTAAACCAAGAAAGACAAGAACTCATACAAAACTAAAACTTCGGAATCAGTACAAACAAAAGAGTAACAGCTGAGTGAAACAGATGCGTCTATAGGTGTAAGCCGCGCTGAGAACACTTTCGATAGTAGACTCATTTGCTCTGGCGACAGAACACAGACCGATAAGGCGTAACAGACATTGCTTATATTTTTTATTTGGTCTAAACATACTAAAAGAACATCACCCTGCACTCTATTGGAAGTTTCGTGAACTATGGAATCATCTAAGCACGTGTTTGTGTATTTGCGCTTAAAGGCGCTAACCGTGCTTAAAGAGTGGGTCATGCCGCGTCTAAAGGCGTTAGCCGCCCGTTAAGGGTTAATAATCGATAATAGATGACATAAACAGAACCAGTGTGTTCCGAAATCATTACAAACCAGTAGTGACGTATACAGACTAAACTCAGTGTAAAACAATATAATTTAAATATGAAAATGACAAGAGTGACTAAATGCTATTTATCAACCTATGTGCAGGTTTGTACATAGAGTGATAACTATCGATTATGTAGTGGTGTGTCAATGAGAACAGTGTAAGGTTGTAACGTGCTGCCTCTATGCAAGCCGTTTACAAACAAATTTATTAATAGAAAATAAAAAAAATAAAAAA
>JAGFPH010000361.1:208480-237420 GCA_018207615.1 Philaenus spumarius
ATAAAATCACTGTCTCTACTCTTACTAAAACATATTTTGACGGTGTTATAACTCTAACTACCGCAAAAAGCACTTAATAAAGCCATTTCGCCGGAGCGACTGTAGACAGGTCTGGTCTGTATTAGATCTCTGATGTAAGTGAGAAAGAACCAAGTTCTTTGTTAACGTTCTTGGCGTCTCCTCCCGTATGACGTCACATCGCCTGACTTTCCATACTGCCAACTTAACATAACAAGTTAAGTTCTTTTCAATGTCTGAGATAGTCTGTGATATTCATTCATCACTGGCTAGAAAATTAGTGGACCATAGCTTCAAACTCTCCAATGCCGTTTAAATGTTTTTCGTATTTTGACACATCATGAAACACAATTTAATAGTTTAAACAAAATTGAATTTAAATATGAGATTAGATATTACGTAAGATTTATTTTGAATTATTTATTAATATGTCTGCATTTCCCTTTGAAGTTCTATGTTTATTATTTTTATGAAATAACTAAGTTTTTAAAATAGGCTAAATGTCCAAAATTTACATTATGACCTCCTTTACGTTATACCCTTATTTAAGTGTTTTAAAATCCCTGAAACTCACATATATTACAAGGTGAAGAAATCACGTAACTAATTTTTTCGTTATCTGTTCGTCTATCCGCTTGGATAGCTCTTCCTTCTTGATTGAACCGTGATGGTAGACAGACCTATTTAGAAGTGCTCCTAAAGCTTATATGCAAATGTTTGTGAAATAGTACAATTTTAACACACAGTAATGTTAAACAACGTTAGACTGACAGGGACAGCAGCGAAAGTATTTAAATCTTATGAGTAGGACGATTTAGATGGATTCATCAACTCCACGAGGTAGCAGTGAAATGGTCAAAATCATACATCATCTTCATCAATCCATGAATTAAACTCCAGAAAACGTAAAAATACTTACTTGTGAATGTTTAGGACAGTGTTTTTTTCTAAAAGCTAGAAATCCATCAAAACGTAAAATACCATAAAAGTACCCGGTTCAAAGCCATGTGGTGGACTCTACCATGGGGTTGGCGTGCAAAGCACGCAATGCATTGTGTATTGAATTTGCAGAATGACGTGCGAAGCATTTTGCAGCTATTCAGCACTGTCGTGAATAGATTTATTTCCCAAATTGTTGGTTGAAACCCTAAAACATATGCCTATAAACTTAATTTTGGAAATTTGCTCAGCGGTTCAGCTGCGTGGTCGAATTATTTGTATTCTATTATGGAGTTTCAACAAGCATTGATTTATTTTATTTTAAATTGTAAAATATATCGTGCCTTTGTTTGTTTAGTGTAACCGCTTGCTCAGGTGGTGTCCATCACCCGATTGCAACAACGCCATCAAGGTAACACATGTGGAGCCTAGACCAGTCACATGCAAGTGTATGCATACGTTTTGTTTTTCCTGCGGAGAAAATTGGCACGATCCTGTCAAATGTCATCTGCTGAAGCGGTGGATAAAGAAGTGCGATGATGATTCCGAAACATCAAATTGGATTGCAGCTAATACGAAGGTAGTTACCATGCTTTTGTTTTACCCCTAAATGTTTTATGGGTTTCAGTTTGTCTGATTTTTACTTCGCACCAAACTGCTAAATACTATTTACAGTATCATGAAATCATATTGTGTGAGAGAAGTCATTGTAACTATGTGATTTCTTAAGGGGAGAATGCAGCTTTTCTCCGATATCTCAGAAATGCCGACTTTCAAATCCTAGTGGATCGCCTCGGTAACATCCTTCAATACTATTCTTAAACATTCTATAACAGTACAAATCCCAAAACTAAAACCCAATACAGAGAGAGTAGATCTGTAGCCTATTATTAAATGTAACCCAACCTTCCAAAGAACTCCTAAATTCAAATAGCCTAACTAACCATATAATAGAAATGTATGTATTTAATTAGTAATCCTGTATTCAAATATCAAAATCAATTAAAGCATTGTATATTCATAATCAGTTAAATAATAAGCTAGAACTAGGCTTGGTAGAAATACGTATAACCTCACCAAAATGTAACCTTCCACCAAAACATTACCTTTATTAATTAGTATTCCATAAACCAATAATAGATTCATATTTATTAACCATCACAAACAAAGTAGTAAATTCTCACATGTTATTAATAACACGGCATAATTAAAACCAGTCCAAAATCCGTTTGTAAACAGTGGAAATACAAAACATTACCGCACGAAGTGGGTTAAGACAACTCAAGATGTGAACTGATAAAAGTTAATCGTAATATAATTTTAGAATAGACATTAACTAACACAAATTGGATTATAAACTTTGTAAAATTATACAGGGATAGACTTTAGTATTAAAAGTAATTATAGAAATCAATGTAATGTGTGTTATAATTAAGATATGCATAAGCGTAGGAAATAAGAACCAGCGGATAGAGTAATATAATGCAAGACGCATACGATTGTCAGTAAATATGTTTCGCGATTTAAAATCATGTTATCCACAATAAAAGTATTTAGTAATAATTATAACAGTATCAGAACGGACTAGTAACCCGGAAATAAGTACAAATTCAAAGAAATAATTAGCCAAAACTACGATATAAAAGGAACTATTTCTCGAAAACCGATATTCAACTAAGACTGACGTCAGAACGTTGTCAAGACAACGGATTGGAACAGTTCTCTGCGCAGAAGTCTGGAGCATCTAGAACAAATCGAAGAAAAACGAAAGCGTGGGTTTTAAAAAACAGAAGCCGTTCAGCCATGAGAATGTAAAGATGCAAATTGCAGTGTGTTAAACAATTTTTCAATTTTTAAGTTAAAATATTAGAGTCAGTGACAATGAAATAGCAGAGAATGGTAAACTATATTAGTACAAACAAATGAACATTAAACCATCAAATAAAGAACTTCTAATCCTTTTCAAAAACCAATCCTAAAGTTTCCTAACAACTATTTTGAAAGAAATCATCAATTCGATTTACGTTCTGAACATTATTTTAATAGTAAAATTTTCATAAAATGCGTTGATTTAAAGGAATATATTAAACCTAGCCGAGTGCCTACCCCGAAATAATTTCATAGAAACTATTCAAAAAGACTTTCTTTAAAATACAGACAATTATAAGTGCCTACCTAATGAACTCTAACCGAGGCTACTGTTAACAAAAGATCGTAAATTAACCATATTTTTTTTTAGAAACCCTATTATCATATTTAAATACAATGTATATTTTTCTAATTAATAAATTCTAAAATAAATCAATTCTTATTAACAAACTGTATCCATGGTGTATGAGTAAATTATTTATTGTATTTCTTTTAGTATAGCCATGCATAATTCAAATTCATATTTCAAAATTATAGATTTCCCATCCTTTCAATTCATATAAAGCTAGTTATAAAGCATATTTTATAATTCGGCTCCTACAACGTAGGGCATATAAAAAAAGTGGAAATTATAAAAAAACGGAAATTATAAAAATTATATTTTATAATTCTTACTAATTTTTAATAAAGAGAACTTCCGTGTTTTCAAGAGAAAACCAATTCACTGTGCCATGCGGGTTGTGTTCTTTCCAGGTCCACACTCGAGAGTACAGTACAGTATTATTGTTATTCCTTGCTTTTTATCTCTAGGCCTGCTTGTAAATTATTTTAAGGATAATGTTTACCTTATTTTAAATATGGATTTTTATAGCTGGTATATTCTTTTTCAGGAATGTCCTAAATGCAATGTAACAATTGAAAAAGACGGAGGCTGCAACCATATGGTGTGCAAAAATCAGAACTGTAAGACAGACTTCTGCTGGGTGTGTCTAGGGCCTTGGGAACCTCACGGGTCTTCATGGTGAGTCTTTGTTGCAAACCAGTAGTGTTGCCGATATTAATACATACCCTTACAAAAGTAAATGAATTACAGGTCAATTAACCTAATTACAGTGAAAACAGTTCTGCCTAAATATATTTATACCACAGTACAGCATCAAATGGACAGATGCCAGGTGGCTTGTCAGTATATTAAAAGGATTACACTAACAATAGCAGTACACACAATAATGAAATAAAGAATAAAATACAGTATCCCTTAAACTGATAATCATAAAAACATACTATTTATAAGAGGCTGTTTGCAAACTATTCCGAAACAACATAGAAACAAATGTTTGTCATTGTTTTGTGCCCACACTAGCTAGGCAGTGTTTCTCGAGATGTTGACTGAAGAAGACGTTCTTCTAGCTTCTGCTAGTTTATATTTAATTCTACAATGAGTTTAACTTACCTACCTTTAAAAATTCTACTAGTTACATTCACTAGTTGATTTCAGTTTTGTTTTGTAAATAAGTTTGTTATTTATTTTTTCAGGTATAATTGTAATCGGTACGATGAAGAGGAGGCGAGAGCCGCTCGTGACGCCCAGGAGAGGTCGAGGGCGGCGTTACAGCGGTATCTCTTCTACTGCAATCGGTACATGAATCATATGCAATCTCTTAAATTTGAACACAAACTGTACGCATCAGTGAAAGAGAAAATGGAAGAGATGCAGCAACACAATATGTCATGGATAGAGGTACGTATAACAAATGCATTATGTAGAGGGCTGTATTGAATGATTAACTACTGCAGGTACTTCGTGACTGGGATACTACAATTCAGGCGAATAAATAATGATTGTTGACTGCTGAATTCATATTCCGGAGAAGAAGTGCATAATGCCTCTAGAAAACAGGGTTACCTTAAAACCAGCTACCATTATATTATAATAATCTTTCTATTATATAAAAAAATCCCTGTCATTTGTTCAAAAACTTTCTTCATGTGCATCAGGTTACAGGTGACCGCTATCCCCACCCTACTCTGATCCAAGTGCCTCTGACCTAATCAAAACTCTTGCTCTACCGTGTGTGCATCAGGAGCCAGGTCACCACTACTTCCAACACCCTACCTGCCTCCAACATCCAAGTGCCTCTGTCCTAATTAAACCTGGCTCAACTGTGCATGCATCAAATCAAAGACACCTCTACCCCCACCACCCTACTCTGATCCAAGTGCCTCTGTTCTGATCAAAACTCTTGCTCTACCTTGTGTGCATCAGGAGCCAGGTCACCACTACTTCCAACACCCTACCTGCCTCCAACATCCAAGTGCCTCTGTCCTAATTAAACCTGGCTCAACTGTGCATGCATCAAATCAAGGACACCTCTATCCCCACCGCCCTACTCTGATCCAAGTGCCTCTGACCTAATCAAAACTCAGGCTCTATTGTGTGTGCATCAGGAGCCAGGTCACCACTACTCAACCACATAAACCACCACAGTATAACATAAATTATACTATAGTTATATGTGTATCTAGGGTATAAAGTTGAGTTTGTCGCAAAATTATCGAGTGTGACAAATTATACTTTGCACCCTTGATACATACAACGTTTTTCCTAAAGCTACATTTTAAATTAGTGTTTTTAGTTTTTAAAAATATCTGTTTTACAGAGGTTAGTTCCATAACAATCAAAATTTTCAAAACATAGACTACATCAGCTGTTTACTTTACGTACAGTGCAACAAGTAAACAGCTGGAATGCGAAGGTGTTACTTTACCTCGCTCCAGCTGTTTAGCCATGCATAAAGTAAAACAAAGAGGTATAATTACTTGACGCTGAACACATGCAGTTTAGTTTGCGCACTGCTGTGAGTGTGGAAAAACGCACTTTATTAAACAACTGTAGGAAAACATATTTAACACTACACAACTATTCCAACTTGACTATTTACATAAATTCATCATTTAAATACTCTTTGCTACTGTAATAATCTCTTGAAAGCAGAAATGCTTTTCAGACGTAAATGGCAAGCTACTCAAATGACAAATCTACTTGCATTGAATATTTTACCCACTAAAAATCATCCTATCTCAATGAAACAAAAACCATTGGAAAGGAAATGTTTTAAACTTTAATTTTTGTATTTACAAATTTGTTCTAAAAACATATATTTACATATGTAATCATCATTTTAAAAATTGTAGTTTTCTAAAAAGCTAATGCCGCACGAGAAAACACAAAGAAATTACTCAACTTTGTCACTTCTCTAAAGCTCAATATCGTTCGACAGAAATGTTTTGAAAATAATTTAAAGATACCTTTCGATTTGTCAAGATTTTAACTTTCTAAAACTGCCTTCCAATCAGTCCGTTACTCTTGTAGTTTCTAAAATATAAAGTTTTCTGTAAACCCTTGCAATTGGACAGTTTTCAACCATTGATAAAGCACATTTTGCCATCAATATATCTATTACTATTAGATATATTTGTATAGTGATATTTATATCGATTTGAAGAGAAAACTACAACCTTTTGTTTCGTGTAAAGTAAACCACATTTACTGTTAGGATTTAATTCGTACCTAAGAAATACAGACATTTGTTGAATTCAATACGTGCAGTTCCCATGCTCTGGCTATGTGTTGTTCCCACAGTATAGACCGAGAGTATATGTGTAGGCTGGCTCCATGAAAACTTTTATCCGTTTCTTCTAATTTTGTAAAACAAATAAAACAAACTGAAAGAAGTTTATAAAATAAGAATTTTCAAGTATACAGTTCAATTCTATGATTTATTCTCTACACTTAGTTATAATAATATTTCATTTTTGGGCAAATCATATATTCCTAAATTACTATTCAAACTAGGCCTAGTTTTGTTAGCTGTCTTGTAGTAGGAACATAAAACTGGTGTTTTCAAAAAAAGAAATTTGAAATTGATCAATATTTTCATACAGTTCTATTTAGAACTAAATTACAAAACTTTTGTACATTTAGAAAAAAATTACAAAAAATGTTTATTACTTTTTATGAAGGCCTAAAGTTGAACTTTTTCCTTTTGTTACTGAAAATTTTTTATTTCTTGAGCTAATAACTTTGTAAATTTCACATCAATCAACTTTTTACTGGCATATATGAATTCTTTGAACCTTTCTCTAAAAAGAAAAGCTATGGAACACTTAGCGAATTTTGGCGAATTTTTGAAAAAATGCTTGCAACACTCACCGAAATGGCTTGGCATTGCAAAAAAAATGCATTCTAAGTTGTAGGGTTAAAATCAACAGTTTTTAATGCTAAATTTGGTAACTTCATTTTTTCCTTTTTTTAAGTTTTGTATAGATGGAAGCGTGAGTATTTCCAATCTTAAACAAAGGCTTACAAGAAAGGTTTTTGTTTACCTTTTATATTTCTTCTAAAGTAACACATTTAAAAATATTACAATTCCAGTAGTTTTTATTTTGGTGCTAACTTAATATCTATTTAGCTTAGTCACGATTGTGTAGTATTTCATCAAGGTTACACCTTTATGTTATCATTGCAGGTTCAGTTTCTAAGAAAGGCCGTAGACATTCTCTGTCTGTGCAGGCAAACATTGATGTACACATATGTCTTCGCTTATTATCTCCGTAAGAATAACCAGTCTGTTTTGTTTGAGGTAAGTTTAGGTTAAGTATTTTGTGAAATAATGAAGCTAATATTTTTTCGTTAATTGTTTCATTCAAATTTTTTCATTGTTTTAAATTATAGGCGTGTTTCGGGATAAATTCTTTTCTTTTATCTTTTAAAGTTATAAACAGAACATTTCTGCTTCTCAAGTGAGCAGTCCAATGCTTATCCACGTCAGCCTCAAGATCCGTAAGCTCTGGGAACCCAAGGATCCCGGGAGATGTTTTGTCCTTTATTTAGTTTTTCAAAGATTTCACAACTCACCTGTTCATGCCTTTTAAACTCATTGATCAGGTGTTCTGCGGTTTCCTTCTGCAGGCCACATTTCCTACCATGTACTTAGAGCTACCACAATCTTTAAATTACAACTGCTCAGAGTAAGGATGTTGGATGCAATTTCCTACATGTACCAACTTATGTAACTAAAGAGGATCGGTATTACCACTTGGAAATGTTTTGAGAAAGGCCTGGTTATAAGTTAGCATGATGTATCCTACTTATTATGTTAGGTTATCCGGTATCACACCAGACCTAAATGAGGTTTAAGATTAATAATCCTTGTTTATAAATACCAACGCGTTTGACAATTTTTATAATGCAAATAATGTTATGATGCTTTTTTATTCTTCGTATTTAATATAAATGAATTGTTCTTAGTTGTAATTTGTTTTCACAGGAAAATCAGAGGGATTTAGAGAGTGCCACAGAAATCTTGTCGGAATATCTAGAAAGGGACATAACATCAGAGAACTTGGCAGATATTAAACAGAAAGTGCAGGATAAGTACAGGTTAGTGAGTTTTGTATCTTGTTTTTTTCTTTTTTTAAATTTAATAATAATATCTTGTGCCCCAATAACCCCAATATCTGATACTGGCAATAATGTTACTTTTAACACGTTAACTGCCATGCTGGTCAGACCGGGTCGGCACAGTAGTGCTACATTGTGATAACTGCCGACTTGATTACTGTAAAGTTACAAATTTATAGAAATAATTAATTAGGCCTTTATCATATTACGGGTGTATTTTGTACATATTAGGGATCGGTCGATTCTCGATTCCACTGATTCTCGGCAAAGTCGATTCCGAGCCCGGTCACCACCGATCTCTGCAAATACATTCGTGTAGCGATTGCCACGACCACCGATATTACCGATATTGTTTATATATTTCCTCGTTACATTCCATTTCATTCCAACTCCACCACTACCGGGGCTACTGTGATTGCGCTATCAGTACTGGACTGGACTCACAATGTGGATTCGAAGTATTCCGAGAATCTACACTGCACCAAAGTACAATAGAGTAGCCGAAGTAGCCGTAGCCGCTACTTTGAGCTGTTAGTAGCGATTACTTTGTGTGTCTGCAAAGTACGGAATACAAAACACTGATACTTCCGACACACCTCTACTACGTTTGTGCGCGTAATTTGCATTTGATAGGTTATGGTATGAATGTTGTTTAAAGTTATAATTATGACACTTTAAGCGAAGTTGATTACGAGTTTTTTATTTGTTTGTTACCTCATTGTGTTTGTGCGGTTGACTGTAGTTACTGTATTGTTTAGGTAAATAGGGTTTTTCCGTGCAAGCATGATAATGCGGGACTTTCATGCAAACACGGAAAAACTTACCGGGCGAGTTACGTAAAATATTTTCCATTATACTACAACGAAAAAGCAACATACTTTTAATCAAAACATCTTTTTATTAAAAAAAATAATTAAAACTTGTTTGATTTTTCTGTTATATTTCCATTGACAAAATCAATCAGCTGTTTACGTAAAACTGATATGTTTATTCTTATTTGTAAAATAAACTGGAGAAAGGTAAAATCAATTTAATGTTTGTTGTTCCTTGTTGTCATGCCCCCTCAACGCCACCCCTCTCGACCCCCTTGTTTGTGTGCGCCATATACAATACACTTCGTTTTTATAGCTATCGTACCTGGCTTTGTTAAGGTAAAAAAGTCAACTGGTTTACAGCTGTCGTACCAGGCTTCGTTCAGGTAAATAAGTAAAACTATTGTATAGTTGCTGTCGTACCTGGCTCCGTTCAGATAAATAAGTAAAACTTGTTTATAGCTGTCGTAACTGGCTTCGTTTAGGTAAATAAGTAGAACTTTTGTATAGCTTTTGTACCTGGCTTCGGACATGTAAATAAGTAAATCTATTTACAGCAGTCGCACCTGGCTCGTGTCAGATAAATAAGTAAAACTTGTTGTCCACGACCGCACAATCGTGCGGGTTGCCACTTAGAGGGTTAAGCGATAAAATTAGCGGGAATGCGATTACAATTTATCGAGAAAACTGGGAATTATGCGTGATTTTTTTATTGATAACAATAGTATCGTGATAACAATATTAAAAAATAACATTAACGTCAAAGAACCATGCAGTTAAAATAAAATAACAATGTTTACTTCCTTTTGCAATTTTATGGTCATTGGAATCGAGAATCGGTATCGGAATCGATAAATTTGAGAATCGACCCATCCCTAGTACATATGTTTCGGAAATTGTGTAGGCCTTATATCAATAATAAACTAATGAATCTGTTATTAACCCTACAACTGTCAGACGTCTCATTTGAGACTTCTGAGCTCGCTGCAGTAGTCAATTGGTAGTCTGTGAATATGTCAATTTAGATTTTAGTGAACTGTGTTGATGATTAGGCTATGTATTTAGTGTTATGAAACTGAAATTATAATTCTGGGGGTAAAACAGGGTACTTTCTACAAAAAATAAAGTACATAAAATTTAAGTAAACATGAAATTTATTATCTATGTAAATTAATTAAAGGTATTAAAACATTACATAATGTTTTAAAAATTTCTGTCACGAACATAACCTCTCTTTTCCCATAAAGATTTGATTTTCGCTATTCACAGCAATTTTTCGGAACCTATCCCGAATAGCGAGGGATTCCTGTATACAATCGAAATTTTTTTCCTTTCTGATTTTTTTCCCCTTAACTATCCTTGCCACTGTGAAAAAATAAAATCTCTACACATGCGCCGTTTTTCCAGACTTCAAGGAACATTTAATGCCAAATTTATAGAAAATCTGACAACACGTTTGGTAGTAATCGCTCAACAGACACACAAAATGGTCAATAAATTTCATCCCACCTAAAAATATTACCCACAAATGTACTGAATTTGATACAAAACCGGTTAAAAATGTTTTAGAACCTGATGTAACATGTTTAATTTTCAGATATTGTGATAACCGGAGGAAAGTTCTGCTCGAGCATGTCCATGAAGGCTACGAACAAGATTGGTGGGAATACATGGAGTGAATTGTGATCCATAATTATAACAATTTCAAATGTACAGAAATTTGATTTCACTGTAATCAATTTTTTCTATGTTTAATTACTATATTTTTTTGAAAAATAGATTAAACGAAACGGACTGGTTGAGTTGTGCGAAGTTATATTTATATATATGTAAATGGATATTTAATTTAAAAAGATTAGTTTGATATTATCGAAAGTTCGTAATAGTAGATTTTTAATGCCTGCCTCTCAGCATTACCTCTTACAAACACCTCTTTAATGTAAGAACCACCTTTTTTTATTCTCGAATATTTTTGCACGCTATTTTTTGTTTTCGAGGCTGTGCTTACGTAAATAGTCGCTTATTTAGATGTGGATAAAATATAGACTTTTGTTTCTTGCAGTTTTAAAGTTCGTAAGATAGCGTCCTGTTTAAATTATTTGCTTGCTGAAAAATTATTGTTTTTAAGCAAACATTTTTCTAAGTTTTCCTATTATTATTGCGTAATATTTTGAATCGTTTATGTGAAGAATTATGATTTACAGAACGAAAATATTTTATTTGTTCCTACGAATGATATCTTTTACTTAAATTGTTTTTACAGCTAATTTGTCGTTTTCAGTTTTTTCTCCAGCTCTTCCAAAATTACCGGATATTCTTTTTGATTGTGAAATGTGTTTCACGACTAAAAATTACAACTTAGCTGTCAAAACTATCTGTTAAAATTCTTCTTTTTATAAAAACATATTATAGATTTTTTTTAAATTATTACGAAAGTTATAAATAAAATTTGTTTAAATTTTTATATTTCTACACATGGTAGAAGTTTAACTTATCTTGCAATGATTATAAATGTTAGGTATGATGCTATTGCTGTGTTAGTGTGTATTTTGAGGAAAATTTTAGTCAACCCGTTTGGCTGATTAACCTTTGAACAAACTTGTATAAAAATATATGTAAAATTTGTTATTACTTAACCATCTCTACAGACAAACCTCCAAATCAACATTTTCCATGATGGCTGTAAAAATGTATGCATAATAAAATAAGTATTCTCCATTACAATTAGAAGGTCGACTTTGACCCGAAAACAAAATAAACCTTGTCATTAACAACATTAAATTCAATCTGCCTACAATTATCAAAAATTTATGGTTAGGCCTAAATTACATGAATCGGAGAGAATTCAAACCGGAACATATTTTGGCTAGACAAATAATATTTGTAGCCAATTTTTTATGTAAACCTAATGATTTTCTTAAAGTTTGATGTTGTAACATGTTGCGACCTGGTAGGGTTACAGTTTGTACTAAAGTAATGGTTATTATTAAGTTTTAACACATACCTAACCTGTTGCAGATGTTAAAAACCTACTCGATCCATTGTATTTTGACCAGTTCTAATTACTAATTCAAACAACTTTTTTGTATGTTTCTGTATTGCATATTACTTTGGCCAAAATATAAACGTTAATTTGGCGGGAGACGATTGACCGATTTATTTCAGTCTGTAAATTACTGTGAAAAATAATAAATTTCATCCGCCTTAGAAGTTCTACAATTTTGAAATTCTTAGATAATAATGGTAAGGATTGTTTAATTATATTGTTTATATAATGTATCCGTCAAAATTTTAATGGACATTATAACTATATTCCTGTATAAATAAAAATTTAAACTAACCTTTGCAAACCTAACCTGTTATAACATTAAAATAAGACATTTTTACACCGAATAAGATTTTTTCTTCTATGTTTATGTTCTGTGTATATTTACAGGATAGGGTTAACACATTGAGAGCTGAGTACGAGTTAGTCAGTGGACATGCAAATTACTTCAACAGTTTTTGTTTTCCCCATCAGAATATGGTTCAGCTTCTCTCACGGGCTCCTAAAGCCAGTAACTTGTTACTGAGTAGATTACATAAAATTAGCCAGTTAATATGTTTTAAGTAATCCACGATTATTTTCAAAATCGAATATATTGCAAAGTCGATTTGTACAAAAATATTGCGGTGCAATTAAGAAATAATCAACTGACAAAGAGGCTCACACGCTACTGGGCATTGTGTAAAAAGCCAGCTACAATATATTGGTAATGTGTATACCATCATTTTTTATATGACTATACATTCTGTTTTTTTTTTTTGTTTTTTTATCCATACACCTCTGTAAACAGATCTTTTTAAAAACTATTCCAGTCATCAATTTATGCCATGTTAATGTCTTAATTTTTTCAGTATAATAATAATTATTATACATGTAAAAAAACAAAAAGGTATTGAAACATCCCAGGAGAATATTTGTAACAAAAATTGCCGCTAGTTTGCACTACGGAGCGGATTATAAAGCCAAAGCGAGGCTATTAGAATAGCTCAAACTTCAATGTGTTAAAAACCAAACTATCAAAATAGCTCTTTCATTGTACTGATTTGTCTGTGCACTGTACTAAACAGTTTCTCCAAATTTGTGGCAATAAAATGTATACTCAATTGTTATTGTTAAAATATATTGGTAATAGCTCGTAACGTAGAAATTCTAAGGTACCATTCACCCCTTGTACCTTTGTAATTTTAATTATTTGGACCAATGTTTTCCTTAAAAGTGTTGAACATACTGTTTCAAATTTCACTGTTTTTCGTTTGGCGTATTGGTTATCGATTCTCTTACATGCTGGGTTCAATTGTCTCAATCTTCAATTTACTGCCCTAAAGGTTGTTGCTTTTTTAATAAAGAAAAACAAATTCTAAAGATTGGCGGTTAAAAAATCGTATTCCTTTAGCGGCTTTAAAAATTCTGCGTTTTCATCCAGTGAATTCCTTGACAAATTTCTAAACACTTCTTGAAAACAAAGTGAAACGATCTCGGAGCATAAATTTGCACTAAAAATAATAGTGTTGTACCTTATGTTATAGTTTGTCACTGATCTTGAAATATTAGTTTTAGACAGAATTAAACCGTACGATTATTTTTGTTAACCGCGCCTTTTTGTACATAACTTTAATAATTCGTACTTGTACATTGAGTATTGTTAACGTTAGGGTTTATGTTGTTGATTAGAAGAATAAAAAATTATTATTATTTTAATGTTGGGTTGTCTGTTTATTTTTTTAAGTATAAGTCCTTTCTGCAATTCATTTGGATCATTTTTTTCAGCTTTTATATAAACACCTTGAAGGTACTAAATGAGACCCAGCGAAGACTGGCGCCACCATTCTCCTACCAATAATCCCACACCCATTCCATTCTACCGCTGTCCTATTTCATTTGATGTTTACAGTGTGTTACTTGTGAAAAGATTCCTTTTATAGGGATCCACTTTCTTACCCACTCGCTGCATTTTTTCTTGTTAAACACTTTCTGGCATACTTAGTTATTCATGAACTCAAGATCTAGCTTAAGATTATGAGGTTTATGATAGCTACATATCCACATTTATGAAGAATCGGGGCCGGATTTACACTCTAGGAAAAAAATTTTAGATGTGAATGAGGAATCTATTCTATGTCAAAATATTATTTTATAAAGATTTCAAAAAATTTATCCACCATATTGAATGTAACTTAGGAAGGTGGTCATGTGATACATCATTTCGATTTGGAATTTCAAGAATATTAATTACAGTAAAACTCACACTATCCAAATCGCTGATTATCCGAATAGCTTTCAGAATTTCTGAAAAAAAATTAAGACAGGAACGTACTGCGATTCGCAAAATGATAATTCTGCCTACGCACACTATTGTCCTTCCCTCCGCTAAGCTAGTGTAGGCGCCAGGTGTCAAACAGTTTACTTTGATCGAGATGTTCAGCAAGCAATGACATTCATTTATGTAAATATGCTTAACATGTAAAAGTGTTACCTTTTCATTTAATTAATTAAAGGCTCTTTTTATTTCAAAACAGTAGTTTTGTTCTCCCATTTTCAACATACATACAGTAATTAATTAACCTTTTCAGGACTAACATAGTCTAAATCCCAATTCATGCTCAAACTAGGTTATTTCAAGCATGGGACAATGCGTCTGGCTTTGCGAGAGATTTGTTTTACTCGTTGTAATTTACTGAAACAAAGTGAAATATATTTTTAAATAAGGTTATTTTAACATTTTCAAGTATGCAGTTCAATTCTATGATTTATTCTCTACAATTTTTTATAATCAAATTTCATTTTTGGATAAAGCATATATTCCTAATTCATTTTTCAAAATAGGCTTCAACAAAACCTAGTAAACGCGGTCTGGCAACATGATTTTATTCTCTCTATTTTCTAATGTAGCTAGTTAATTCTATCAATAGTCAAAATAGTTCATTTTAAAGCTAATAGATTGTAGCAAATGCCAGTAAAAGAATTATATTAGTTGCGTTAACGCGATGATAGTACTCAACCGTTAGAATTATAAATCGTGTATATGCGACCGTAGTATGTGACTATGTGTGGACAGTTTACTCCAGTTGCGTAAACGCGAAGCCAGTCCTGAAAAGGTTCAAATAGACCCTTTTCGGGGAAAATCCAACTATCTGAATTTTTGATTATCCGAATGGGGACCAGTCCCAATAATTGATTCAGATAACTGGAGTTCTACTGTATTGTTCTTTTTGGATTTAGAATTAAATAAGCTTTCAAACGATATTTGGATGTATTTGGTGGAACCCCTCGAAATCAATTTTGAAAAAATTAAAATGGCTGTAACTCAAAAATTTTAAGTGAGTCAACCGGTCACCTGCATACGCTATTACGCATCAAGTAGACCTAGTTTTACAACGCTTCAACCGCTGCAATAGTCTATCGTTCCATTGCTCTAAAAATTACATTTTATATTCCCCCCTCCCAATCAGAGGTACCCTCACAAATCAAGCACTGGGTTAATCAATTATTAATTTTATGTAAAAACAAAATGCTAATGCTTCCAAAATAAAACTTCTGAGAGAAGTTCAAAGTTGTAGGAAACCTTGGATGCTATTATTTTGATGTGTAGGATTGAAAAATATCCCAAATGGTTCTATGCTTATCCACAAATAATATATAAATTGAGGCGGTAGCTGGAATAAGGGCCTATAGATCGCCCTTCTTCAGGAGAACCTATAAATGGATTCTTTGTGTTTTCATTTATATGTCCACCAAATTTTACTTTGTTATTTCAATTTTTGAGGTTGGTAGGTTCGCATGAGGGGGTGGCTAAGATATGTGTTATTATAACTAATAAAAACTGTTTTATTCTAATACCACATAACGGTTCAAGCAAAGTTGTTAGAATATCACGTATCTTGATATACCAGAATTCTAATGCCACGTATCTTAGTAAAACGAAGCTCTAATACCACGTACTATCAATTAATTAGGTTTTTTAACTAAGAGAATAAATGACATTATGTACAAACCAAGTTTTCAGAATGAAATCTGAATATTTGTACTCAAGTGTACAAAAAATTGCATTGATTTACTAAAATTTGAAGAAAATATGAATTTTTTTGCTCTACCTACTGAAAAATTTACGTTTTTGAGATACAAGGTATTGGAGTTAGACCATCGAAATGTGTCTTCCGGAGAACACTTTTTTGTTGTACTCTTGTGTTCTATGGAAGGTGTGGTGAAAATTCATAATACTGTTTGTTTACATATGTTTAATTCTTATGTTATATGTTCAATACTTAATAACAACTAGTGGACATGGCAATGCTTCGCTATTGCTTGATTTACCTAACCTAAAATTATATTCAGTTTTTGATCCAAATCAGCTGTTTTAAGCTTTTCATACGAACAGCTGTTTTTTGTGCCCCTGATAAAATCAAAAGAAATCTTTCTTCTTCTTCCTTAAGATTGACCTTCCATAAGATTAACATGGCAACTTTGAGGGCCACTGGGGCAAAGCCCTTAACATACATTGAGCTCATTTTAAGGGAAGCACAACTTCAGAGTGAGCTCTGTAAAATGTCACCAAAAACATCAAAATCGGTTAAAAACTCTAGGAGTTCTACTCACAAAATAACCCCTAGCAAATTAATTATGTAATAACTAGTGGACCAGGCAATGCTTCGCTATTGCTTGATTTACCTAACCTAAACTTATATTCAGTTTTTGATCCAAATCAGTTGTTGATCAAAATCAGCTGTTTTAAGCTTTTCATAGGAACAGCTGTTTTTTGTGCCCCTGATAAAATCAAAAGAAATCTTTCTTCTTCTTTCTTAAGATTGACCTTCCATAAGATTAACATGGCAACTTTGAGGGCCACTGGGGCGAAGCCCTTAACATACATTGAGCTCATTTTAAGGGAAGCACAACTTCAGAGTGAGCTCTGTAAAATGACACCAAAAACATCAAAATCGGTTAAAAACTCTAGGAGGAGTTCTACTCACAAAATAACCCCTAGCAAATTAATTATGTATATAGATATAGATTTAATGTTAATTTTAATGCTAACAGTTATGTCTAGTTTTAAGATGAATAAAACCTAGATTCATTTTGTAAAGGTTTTCTCTTTCTTATATGACAATTTATTCATCTTAAAAAAACTTTAGTTCTGTTGTTAATTTTACATAATTTAATTTTATATTAATTTTTGCTGAAATGGAAAGTTATTTGAAACCAACTCGATTTGATACAGAACCTAATTATTTTGAAAACTCTACACAGCTATGGAAGCATTGGTGAAAAACCTTTGAGAACTTTCTTGCAAAGATAACTAAAAAAGAAGAACTAACATCAGAAGACAAATTAAATCTTTTAAATAACCACGTATCACAGCCAATTTTTGATTATTATTCTGAGTGTAATTCATAAAAAAACCCTCAACCAACTAGTGAGATATTTTAAAGATACCGACTTACCTCTTGTAAACATTTTTTTACTTTCCTTACCCTGTACTAGGTAAGGTAAGTATTGCGATCGACCCAAAAATTCGATGTCGAGTTTTCATAATATCTTTACGTTTCAAGGCCCCCTGAGTCCAAAAAATGCATTTTTGGCAATTGGTCTGTGTGTGTGTGTGTGTGTGTGTGTCCGGAGTGCACAGGGCAAACGGCTGGACGGATCGAACTGAAATTTACAGGATATCTTCAAACATGTAAACAATTAAACCCATGTAAATTTGAAGCAAATCGGAGGTGGTGTCTTACCGTGGGAGCAGTTTTTAGCACATTTTTGGTATTTACTCCAAATTCCCTCTAACGATTTTGATTAAACTTTGCTAACATACTCTACTCCGACCCCCTTAACACCCTATGTACGCGAAAGACCGTTAAAAATTCGTTGAAAAAAGTTATTACAAAAACCAAGTTATTTTGTTTTTATCTCTGAAATGGCTGCTCCTATCGACTTGAAAATGGCCTCATTCGATTCAGCGTCCAAAATAATGTCAAAAACGATACCCCACTCAACTTTTTCCATTTTTTCAAAAATTGCCCCCAAAAAGGGCGTTTTTGGGGGTAAAAATGTCTTTTTTTTAAACTAGCCGTATTTGGTATCAAATTTGACATTTTGTGAGGTTAGAAATCGATTGAGACCAAAATCAGGTCCGTGGGATTAACCGTTTTGAAGTTAGTACCGCTTTCTTCGAAACGGATACTCCTATTAACTCGAAAATGGTATCATCAATCTCTCGCTCGAGAAATTTGATAATTGATACAGCATCTATTTTGGTAAGGAAAGTTGTGTGATGTGCACACCAGATGTTTTTTTTATAGTGCGTATTTAGTGTTGTTGTCACTTTCCAGCAGGGTATTGTTATCATCAACGTTGCCAACGCCAGGAAAATATCCCTAGAACTTACTTTATCTTACATCACTGTTACTTTCGTATTATTTATTTCTTTTTTCGTATAATTGTATTTTGTATATTTTTCCTGTGTAGCGGTTAAGGAAAGCTTTAAAATGATACCTCAATCATGTAATTTGATGATGTATTATGGAAGTTATGGCGTACCGACAAAAAATGGCCTTGAGAAATAATATCACCATTATAATGGTGATATAATTATAATATGTTCTGTATAATTATAATATCACCAAATTAATAAATATACACATGAAATATAAGTAAATCTACTCTTTTAACATAGACTACTTAGACCAATACTCAAACTTCTGTTACACCTATCATAGAAGTTCATACTTCATACAGATACGAGGTATTAGAAGGAAGTTTAGCCAACTGCAAGATACTGCGAAATTATCCTCATTTTTAATATATTTCCCATCAACATAACTTTACAATCATGGTATTCTAATTAAAATTATGACA
Organism: Philaenus spumarius; assembly: GCA_018207615.1. Taxonomy (NCBI): domain Eukaryota; kingdom Metazoa; phylum Arthropoda; class Insecta; order Hemiptera; family Aphrophoridae; genus Philaenus; species Philaenus spumarius. The sequence continues at coordinate 227,478 of JAGFPH010000361.1, forward strand.
TGCGAGATATTTCATGCACAAATCTCAAAATTGAAAATTTTTAAGTTACGAGGTATTCGAATTAGACCATTGATTTTTAAATTGCTTTTTAAAATATAAAAACAATGTTTTATCACTAAAAACATGTAGTTTCATTAATAAATAAAACAATAATTTATTAAAATTTAATTTATTTATAACTTAAAATTGCTATACATTACATTAGTATGACCCAACTGAATACTTTGAAAGCTGTTTTTTGAAAATCCACTTTTGGGATATAGGCCCTTATTCCAGCTACCGCCTCAATTACAGTATTAATTAAGAAAAATAATAGTGATGATTGTAGATACTTCACTGGATGTAAATTGTCTACAATCCATTCATTTTTCATCGGTTAATTCAAATGGGTGTGTAATTATTGGTATGTTATTTAAACATATTGGAATAAAATATGATGATAGCGTGAATTAAATGAGAACATTATATTGAAAAGTACAGTACTGTTTTAAATTTGTTGTATTGCATACTTGAACTCAATTTTATGACTAAGTTTATAAAATTTAATCGTAGGCGGTCGTCTGCAATCCATATGGCAGACAGAAGAAGAAGAAGTGTAAATTAGGCAGTCAATTCATCCATCTTTGTATTTGCTTGTCTCGTGCTTTTATAAATCAAGAAAAATGTATGGTCCAGGATCAGCCCCAATTTTAGTTCTAAGTAAGTAGATTGATACTGCCAGAAGTAAACATTTACATAATTTGTCTCTCAAGAAACTATGTTGTTAATATATAATTTATTTTAGGTCAGAATACAAAACGAGAATCCGGAAGAAAAGTTCAGGTGGAGAACATTGCTGCCGGAAAGGTAGGCCTATAAACAATTTAACTATTTTAACTTTTACATGTAGTTAATGTTTATTTTAGCTTTAAAGTTTTGGTTCGAAATTAAAAAAGAAAATGTATGTGCTTCCACTTAACGAAAGACAGTATTGATATGTTACAGAATTTATCCAGACAGTGTAGGCCTACTCGGATTTTAGGTTAGGTTTTAAACCCATGACAAGTTAACAAAAGAAGGTGGGCGGATTAACTTTAGTTTGAGCTTTTTGTACCCTTTACACACATCTGAGTAACTATTTATACAATCAAGAAAGCTTTCAATTTTAAGTAATTAGTTTTGTATTCCTAGGTATTAATCTTAAACATAGATTTCACACCTGTAAACTAGAACCCTGTCTGCATAGGCCTAGCCTATATAATATAGTTTGCACAATTTAAAATTATTCTTCATGAGTTAGCAATATACCTCGGTATTTATTTACTTTACCTTGTCAAACAAAACTACTATAAACACACAAACCTGAACTTTTTTCTTAATAAATATAGTATTTATACACTTCACTGATACCGGGAAACCAATATTTAACCATATTCAACATTTACAACATTAAAAACTTTCAAATCAAAAGTTCGTTATGGAAATTTACATTGTAAAGTGCCGACATGTTTTTCTTACCGTCCTGACAGCGTTGCCGGATTGTTCTTGTTCTTTTTTGTGTAGAAACGAACAGTTTAGGCAACTCATTCTAATTATAAATAGTGTGATAATACGACGAAATATTATAATTATATAAATATTATAATCATACTGTTATCGGCAAAATACTGTGACTAAACAGTTTAGGTAAGTCCTCTATTTTTTTTTTTATTCTAATTATTTAAAGTGATAATACGACGAAATATTATAATTATACAAATATTATAATCATACTGTTATCGGCAAAATACTGTGACTAAACAGTTTAGGTAAGTCCTCTAGTTTTTTTTTTTTATTCTTTAATTATATAAAGTGATAATACGACGAAATATTATTTCTCAAATGAGGCAACCTTTACTATCTAGTTACCTTGATTTATACACACCTTAATTAGTACCTACAATAAAATATTGTTCGATTTGGCAACGTTGATTAATTTCCATTTTAAATACGCAGTTAAACGGTACTTTCTATTGTTTGATGCATTTGTTTACGTAATTATGTTTGTTACATTATTTTCACATTTTCTTGCTTCGTGGATACTTTTGGGGTTCATATTGTTTAGTTTATTTAATTCTTACATGTTTGGTGTATGTGAAGTGATTTATTTTGTTATAATTACGTCAAATATCGCGGAAAAGTCGAAACTTAACCTATACAATTTCAAGTTTTATTTCTTTCATAACTCCTACAAATATTATTTCCCGGGAAAATTTTTGTTGTTTCTACAATCAGTTAGATGTGTTCTTTCATGTTATATCAAATTCCCTTAGAAATCGTTTGACAAGGTAAACTACATTTTTACCTATAGGCTACCTCTCCCTGCTGATAGCTTTGCAGACTTCAATTTTTTTTTAGGAAAGTAATGCTAAGCAAAACCTAAGCATGTTTTGGTGGTATTCAGTGCAGGTATGGGTGACCACCAGTTCTAATAGAAAGACACAAAACTTCACTTTTTCGTTTAATTACGCAGAAACTATACACTTCACTGGTAGAAGGAAATTAAATATTAACAATGTGAAACAAGTATTACAGAACAAACAACAAAGCCAAAACTAGAATGGGCTGCAATTTAACATAAGCAATCGCCAGCCATTTTGCTGAGGTGATATAATAACATTGCCAGATTTTTTAAAAGTAAGAAGTGCTACCAACATGAATATATATTTGGAAACTAAAAACAGCATAAGTTGAGGACTTTTTAGAAATCTAAGTATTATTACCTTATAGCCTAGGTATATGTTCATAAACTGGAAACATACTATGACTAGACTTACTAAGTTAGAATGTCAGGATATTTTTTAAACTTTTAGGGGGTTGCAATTCTGGTATATAAAACAACTTGATTGGTATTACTAACTTATATATGTTTACAAACTGGAAACATACTGGGATTAGAGACTAAGTTAGAACTTCAGATACAACTAATGGGGTTACAATTCTATACAAAACAACTGTTTTGGTGTTACCAACTTTTATATGTGTCTACAAATTGGAAATACTGTGACTAGAAACTATAAGTTAATAGTTCAGGCAAACTTTTTTTTAGTGGTTGTAAAATCTGCAATACAAAACAGTATAGAAAAAAATTACCTTATTTGTGTGGTGGGTAGAGTTATGCCACCATTAACTAGACGTTATGAATTCTGTTGTTCAGGGGTGGGGGGAGATTTATAAGCAGTTTTCATGATGTTTTCATTCATTGTGTTTAGTATATTTATTACTTACCTTCTTGATGTCTGTGAAGTGTTTAGTTTCTTTTAGTGCAAACATAGTGAAAATTGTTAACTTCGCCTAGGCTATAGTTTTCTTTTTCTCATAATTTGTATAATATTTATTTCACACAAAAATTCTTTTTTGTTTTTAGAATCAGTTTAACGTGTACAGTAGAACCCCTCTTAACCGGTCCTCGGATTAACTGGCCTATCTCATGGAACAACAGAGGTTTTTTTTTCTCTTACAGATTATATTACTGTAACTGGCCGTAGTCTCAAACATTGACTGTTTGACGAACATTTCTTGGAAAATAAAGCGGGATGAAATGTATTAGTTTTGTGGCAGGCAGAACAGGGTAGGGAGAGCATGAGTTTGATTCCCCTTTTGCTTCCGCGGCAACTGTATTTTTTCTTAGAAGCAATAGACAAAGCTGCATCCTTTGTTTCTTATTCTATGTCTGCTGCTTTGTCGGAACCTTTACTGAATTTTGTGGGAGCAAAATATGTAATATTTGTAACATATTGAGTAATATGTTGAGCAACAAAAAGATTGTATTAGACGTGATGTAAAAAAATGGAGAGACTTGGCAGAAAATCTTAAAGTTAAAGAAAAGAAAAATAACAGATTTTTTAAACAATGATACAGTGTATGTAAATTCAGTTTTCAAAGTTTATGTAAGTTTAAACTGTTTAATTTGTTGGTGTTTGTTTTGTATGTACATACAATAAAATGAGTGGCAATAACGTCTTATTTGCTTGTTTATTTATGAAATATGTAGATTATTTATGAACAAAATTCTATTTTTTAAGGAACCTCGGATCAACCGGCCAGGGTCTCGGTTCCGACCAGATCGGTTAAGAGGGGTTCTACTGTACTTTCAGAATATAAGGGTCAAAGTCACAAAATAGGACAATTTTAGTCCCTTTATAAAAAAAATTATAAAAAAAATATTTTATGACAAAAATACATTTTTATATTTCTGAAACACTTTTTTATTTCTCACTAAACAAGTTGCATGATAAAAGTTTTTATGCATGATAATAGTGACTAAAATATGTTTCCTTTCTGAGAAATACAAATCGGTCACTGTCCTTGACCAGCTATCTTAATTGTTGAATACCAAATAAACAAACAAGGAGATCGATAATCACGACAAAAACGGCGTAGAATAAACGTTTAGGTTAAGTGATGATTAATTAATAACCAATATTCGAGCAGAGGACAAGGTAACTATGTTTTTTTTCTTATTCAACACTTGTCCCTAAAACCGCTGAGCAAAGACCGTCTAACGTTAAACGCTGCCTTTACATTATCGATCGCGATAGAATTGGCGCGAACAGTAGTCTGTTAGAAGTTTATTAGTGAACTTCAACTGCTGGCTTAGTTGAAATAGTTTCAATTTGTTAAATTCTTCGAAAAATCACTCAAATTTAAGGTAACTAATAATACCTTAATTGCATGACAAAACGGTTACGTAAATAATTTAAAGTATATATTCAAATATTGCAGTAACCAACATGCCTAGTTAGTTGTGCATTCGTTGTCTTTATCCTAAACTCAATAAGACAAACCTATGTTACCTATTAATGCTAATTCACCGAGTTTTACTTAAAAATTACAAAACGGTTACATGCAAATCGGTAGCGTGACCGCCTTGGTATTACGTGACCGTTTTGTTTATTTACCACTTTTAGTAATTATATCCTTTGTTTATGTTTTATCTGGAATTATTAAAGATTGTGCTGTTATACATATTAATTCAAGAAGTTGCTTTGTTTTTAATATTACATTATTATAGTCAATTAGTACTTTGTTATGATTTTTCCTTTGCTTTGTTTATTTTGACATTAAAAGCTGCTTACCCCAACCATTGTTTGTTTTAATTATCAAAATGACTATTTTACTTGTATTCCAGCATTTTGTAATCACAAATTTAAAACATTATAAAAACGGCCCCGATCGCTACCGCGCGGTTACGATTGCTGCAACGCGGTCACGATCGCTACCTTCCGGTCACGGCCTCACAAATCGGTCACACATACGAAATCGGCAGTATAAATGTTTGATTCAAAATCTGATTGTATAATTTCTATACAGAATTATTAACTGAATGTTATTGGGTAATATAGATATTATTTATTATATTTTTAAGCTAATCTCAAAGTAATATTTTGCCGATTTAGCAAGCGTGACCGATTTGTGTCCATTGATGCTTTGGTACACTAAAAGTCCATAAAAAATAGAAATTCATCAAATTCAGCTCAGCTGCAAATGAGATAAGGTTCCTGAACACATTATTTACCTAATATGCTATATATTTATATAAAATCAAATACTTAATTTTAAATTTTTACTTTGAAATTGTCATATTTTGTGAATTTGACCCATAAGAAAATTTTCCCAATAGGGGCTACCTGTCACCCTGGCCTGCGCAATTAATTTTTTGACTGATTGAATGTTTTGAGTTGTAAGTCCAAACTGGAATTGTTAATGATTTAAAAAAATATATATGTTTTGGTAGTTTTATTGGTGAAACTTTAGGAAACCAGTTTATCACGGTTGGGTTGCAACCTAAAAACAGAACAAAAAACCTGGACTAAATTATTATCTTACAGTTTCCAGTCACAGTATGTTTCTAGTTTCTAAATAATTAGTCTAGGGAACTGTTCTCGAAACACCTGTTCCGTCCTTTCTGGCTCATCTCCAGTTTGTTATCATTTGAACACCTCACCAGGTGTAATTTATTTCAATAAACAATAAACGTCACTTAAGCTACCGTACCTATTTTTGGTAGTTTAATGTGGATGTTTATTTTAGTATCAAAGTTAGTCGTACAATAATGAATTATTTTCCCCCCAGGCTATCGCCGATGTAATACGGACATGTTTGGGTCCGCAAGCTATGCTCAAGATGCTCATGGACCCTATGGGTGGCATTGTGATGACTAACGATGGTAACGCTATTCTACGGGAAATTACAGTACAACATCCGGCTGGAAAATCGATGATTGAAATCGCAAGAACACAAGACGAAGAGGTAACATGTTCATTTAATACAATTTAAAAGAGTTAAGTTTGTTTTACTTGTTAAAAATCCATTTACATTTGTCATTTTAACTTTGTTAACCTTTACGTGGTGCTATTAAGGTTTATGCATAATAACCTGCCACCCGTACTCGACTTAGTCATGTTGCCATTCTAGTTCAGGTAAAATAACATTTTTATTAGAATTAATACACAAAGGTGAAAGCTTTTGCCCGGATGTTCTTGATCATAAACATTGTAGAAAAGTATATCGTTTGGTCCAGATCTTATCCCAGCTTATATTGTTAAAACTTGTTCAGAACTCCTACTTAAACCTCTGTTTTATTTTAAATTTGAACCTTTCCACAAACAATTTTTCTGAAGGATTGGAAACTGTCCAGAATTATTCCTCTTTATAAAGGAGCTAACAAATTAGATGTCGCCAACTACAGACCTGCAGCAATACTTTCAACTCTTGCTAAGCCGCTTGCAATTGTCATTCATTTGTTTGTGCTACATCATATGAAACCATATTTGTCTTGGGCTCAACATGGTTTTATTCCTGCTAGATCCATTAATCTCTCAAATTATACATAGATCTAGCGTAAATAGGGGGAAAGTTGTTTTAGTGTACTCTGACTTTGCAAAAATTTATTGATAAAGTCTATCACATCACTTTGCTGAACAAACTGAATTTATATAGGTTTTCCAGTGATCTACTTATGTTTTTCTCTTCCTATCTGTTTTTAGGTATCAATATGTAACATATTGTACTTTTAAATCTAATAGTTTTAGAATGGGGTCTGATGTTCCTCAGGGCAGTAACTTTTGACCTTTATTGTTTAATATGTTCATTAATGATATAACTTTGTTTTTCAATAATTGTAAATATTTAATGAACGCCAACGATTTACAAAATTTATAAATTTAAACTCGTTATGATTGTCAGAGCAGGAAAATTCATATAGACTATTTATTTGGTGCGAAAATAACAAACTACAACTAAATATTAAAAAATGTTGCGTCATGTCTTAATTATAGAGTATTACAACCTTTAACTAATAATTTTAACATTGATTTCCAGTTATTGAATAGGGTTACTAAGTTCAAGGGTTTGAGGGTTCTTATGTCACAAGATTTATGTTTTAGTTGTCCTGTGTAAACACAGTAAAAAGAGCTTATTCCACATTGGGTTTTATTTGTCGGTTGGGAAGGGATTTTAATAATATTGTCGTTCTTAAAGATTTATTTTACACTTCGCTAACACCATTGTAACATTTTTTAGTATGTATAGACTAGCGTTGCACATATATATGCAACGGCCGGATCCTATTCACAGACTGATAACTTGAATGTGTGACGCATGGTCTAATTGAAATACACTGATGTCGCATATTTGTGGCAGTATTATTGTGTAATTTAATAGCAAATTTAGATGTACTAGTATTTTTTAATTTATTGGCATTGATAGGGGTGGAAAATTAGGACTTTCTGTCCGGGAACATGAATTAAACTATTTGTTACAGTTGGTTGGGTCGAATTCAATGAATAATTAATGCACTCGGTGGTTCAGTGGTAACAAAACTTTACTTACCCAGAATCATTTACAATTTAACTATCTTATCGCTGTACACATTCTTACTGATTGTTGGCTTAAAAGACAGACCACTCTGGATATCAGCTCTTTGTTATAACGCATAAATCCGGGACTATACCCTTGTTAAAAGACCCAAATGTGGTTGTATGGAATATTGCTGTGATCTTTTTGCTCACCTTATCTATGCGTTATTAGAGAACACCGTAGACCTTGATCAGAGTCTCCCGAATATCTCCGTGTCCCGAAGAATGCCCCGTTGTGCAATGTCCGACCCTCGTCGATACGCAGCGATCTGTTCGAGACCCACGGCACTAGCCTCGACCACTTCGCACTGGTCCCGTTTGTAGATCAGGATCAACCTTATGTAGTAGAACTTCCGCTTGTTTAAACGGCCTACATACTGCGTGTTTTGGTAAAGTCAGGCATTTCCTGTAGTATGTCATAACCACACTTCCCATTTCAGCGTTCTGTCTTTTTTTACCAACAATCTTACATTAAACATTAATTAATCACTAATTACATTATTATCTGACATACAATTAACCTAACCATTCCCGAATTATTCTTAACAGCATCGTACGTAGGAAGATCTGCAGCTCATGTGTGGTGCTTGGTCAGCAACTTTTAAAAGCTGGAAATTTTATTGTGTGATTCCGCTAAATTATCTTTTATGCGAGAACGTGAAATTCTCAGGAAATTAACCCCTTTCTCATGTAACAATTCCACATATGTAACACGACTTTAAAAATAATGAAAACAGTAAAAAAAAAAAAAAAAAAACAAATAGGTATTGCTTGACGTACGTTTTAAGTTACTGTATTCAAAAGTTTATTAACTCATTTGAACAAAATCGTACTCATGGTCTGTTCGTAATGTCACAACTGTTTGTCTGAGTCTATATATATTGTTTAATAGTGTTACGATAGTCTATGGCATGAACCGAGCGACGCATATTCCACGTTCATGCCACGTTTGGTAGCATGTTAATAGTCTAGTTAGATCCGGGTTGGAATTAGCTTGTATTGTTTGATCCCCATCAACAAAATATTATATAAATAGGCCTATATAGAAAAAGTTCAGAAAGTAGGAGCTTAAGAAAATAAGTTTTTTAAAACCCCATATGACCTTGAAAGTGCTTTAGATTCTGTGTTACAGAAAAAATAAGGAAAACGCATCAAAAATTAAAAGCATAAACTTTAAATTTGGCGCAAAGGCTTTTTTTATCTTAAGAATGAAGTAAAAATTACACGCCCTTCTGCCTCCCCGCAGTTGTGTACGCTTTTACCCGGTTTTTTACATTTTAACCCCCATAACCCCCCCCCCCCCCCAAGGTCATAAAAGATGTGCTCAAGAACTCAAAATAAAGGTCATGCAAAAGCCTCCAATATCTGAAAATTTCATAAATATGTATTGTGCGATTTTTTTTCTTTCTCTATTTTTGTTTAAACATAGAAATATTTTGTGTTTATTTTTAATATCACATGTTGCAAAGGGAAGGAAACCAATATGAAATTACTTTTTAGTTGATATTTATCGCAAGACTTTTAGCCGTTCGCACAAGCGTTTAGAGAACACTTTACAGTGTAAACATTTTTATAGGTAGGAGATGGAACCACCTCTGTAATCGTGTTGGCGGGGGAAATGTTAGCAGCTGCTGAACCATTTCTTGAACAGAACATGCACCCGACAGTTATTATCAAGGCGTATAGGCAAGCTTTAGAAGATATGGTTGCTATACTGCAAGACAAAGTCAGGTAAGTTGTGACGATACAGTATTTGTTCAATTCATAAAGTCAAATACTGTCAAGCCACCATTTTACTTTCCCAAAATTTTTAAATTTTGTATACACTAGCAAAAATTTTAATTCGTTGTTAATTTAAAAAAACATGGAGTTAAAACTTTATTTTGAAAAGTATATGTTTAATTAATGTGTGTATGTACAAAGTTTATAGTTTTTTCAATAAATACACCATTTATTGTGTGAGGGATTTTTTGAAGTGAAACGGTTCCCCTTCTCCGACTTCAACCGGCAGTTGAAAGAAAAGAGTAGAAGAATCATTTCTACTCTTTCTGTCAAATGCATCATAC
>JAGFPH010000361.1:242420-253946 GCA_018207615.1 Philaenus spumarius
ATTACATTATATTAAAAAATATCCGAGTTATTATTTTTATGTGAATTACTTACTATATTACCAATTCTACGGTTAGTGACACGACATATCCATACGAAAAGTACTTAGCGAATATAACAAAACTTTCATCGACTACACCTGCCGTTCCATAAATGTTTGAATTGTATTTTCACTATCAGGTGAACGTACTCGCTTCATAATTATTACTACACAATACAAAATTAATAGAAAGGTGTAAAGAATCACATAACACAAGTATGGATGACTGAAACAAAACCACAGCTACCTATCACAATTATCTTCGCCGTAGTGAATATAGTGTTATATATAACATAAGATGATCAATAGTTCTTTCTGATTCCAGTGGTATATAATAAAGATAGGTTCGCTAATGATTTGTATTTTATATGATTTTTTCTAAACGAAAATTCACACGTATGGAGCCAAAGAGTTAAATTGAATTTATAAAGTTAATTGTGAAATTGTTGAATTTTAAATAATTTAATTGTGTTTGAAATAATTATTGATGTGATTAGTTTTATGAAGTTGTGCTTTTAATAGGATGTAAAACATAATTTAACATGACTTATGTGGTGCTGCTGTAGTTTACTTCAAGTATCGTTTTGTACATCAAAAATAATATTTGATAGGTCGTATTTTATATCACCTTACTCTATGACTTAGCATCGTAACATAGTTGATTGTCCAGTTACAATGTTTGTTTACTTAGGGTGTGTGTTTTATTTATTATAATTATTGTGTCTTCTATAATATTATAAAGTTTACGAAAACGAGTCTCGTAATTTAAATTTTCAATACATTTTTGAATATGTACCAGTTATTTTTTTTAAATTGCTCAATTCCCCACCCCACCCCCCCCAAAATAGTTAAATCTTTGAAAGTGAAAACTTTCATTATAGTTTCATGTAAAGAAATTTTTTTTTCTACATTTTTTATATTTTGGATTTATCAACTTTTTTTGTCAAGTTTCGTACTTTTGGAACTTTTGTTTGCAAACAAAAATTCTCCTTTGGAACTGAAAAACAAAACGGAGAAAAATTTTCAAAAAATATTTGATCTGCATGTCAATGTTTTCTGTAGCAATGATAATATAGACCAAGCAGCAGTAAAATAGGCCATACCAGTAGAGTTGTTTCTATGCACTGGATATAGGGTTAAATAAAATCTTAAAAACCTAAAACTATTATTTATTGTAAGCATCAACTAACTTATCATTTTCAATTAATTTCAGATTCCCGGTGGAAGTATTGAAGACTCACAAGTCCTGCGTGGGGTCATGGTTAACAAAGATGTAACACATCCTAAAATGAGACGTTATATAAAGAATCCGAGAATAATTCTCCTAGATTGTAATTTAGAGTACAAGAAAGGCGAAAGTCAGGTAATTCTTAGTATATATTTGTGCCTGCTTTTGTGGACTCACATAGTTTTAGACAGAGTTTGAAGATATCACAGGATTTTCTCAAATTACATATAGACTGATACATAAAAAATATACATTGAAAATCTGGGTAGAATTTGGTAATGGGCATTTTATTAAATTCAAAGTATGCCCATTACTTTGAACAAATTCAGTATAATACATCTTACCAATTTAAAGGAAATTACATCCAACTTAACATGTTGAAAGAAAGGGCCATGTGGCCTCCTTAAAAGGAAGTTACAAAATATGAGTGTGTAGAGATAGGAAGGGTTTGTGTGCGATGCATACACAGGTCTTCCATTGTACAGTAAAACCCCGGTTAACCAAACTAAGGGGGAAAGCCATGAACATCTAACACTATAGTATTTTGTATTGTAATTACAGTATGTATTTTAAAACAAATTTAAAAATCTCTCTGTAGGCTACACTTATGTTCTTTATTAAAGTAAAATTAGGGCTATGTTACATCAATATACAGTATACTGTCCTTAATAGTTTTTAGCATTTAAGCTACTCTTTCAAACAAAAAAAAACTCAGTAATTTTTGTTTGTTTCTTGCATCCATCCAAACGTTTTTGAGCAGGGATGTCCTGCCATATTTTTAGAAGGACGTGTCGTGGCATTGACTCACTGTATTGTTCAACAAATCTTAAGGTAACCTAAAATAACAACATGTGTACTGTAGTTGCTTTGTTTTACTATACCCAGTAGGTTTTTGAAACATAACAAATTCTTAATTTAGGCTTTCCTTTCCTGCTCGAAAACCATCGTCAGCTGTCACACTGTCATCCACTTCGGGCTCTTCTATCACTGTTTCTACAATTTCTTGTGAATCATAAAAATGTAACTTATCCACTAGAGACCTTTCGATTATTTGCATGCTGAACAGTATTATTTTTTCGATTTGCCTTTTCAGATAACCCGGGTTTTGATTGACCAGAGTTCGGTTAACCGAGGTTTACAGTAGTTTAAAATGTTATTTCCTGCAGTTATGATACGGCCTACCGCTTTATTTTAATACTGGGTATTTTCTGTTTACAGACAAACGTAGAAATTATAAACGATTCCGATTTCACCAAGATCTTGCAGCTGGAAGAGGAATACATTGCCAAAGTGTGTGAGGATATCGTCGCACTAAAACCTGACGTCGTGTTTACCGAGAAAGGAGTGTCCGATTTAGCTCAGCATTTCTTGTTGAAGGTATGTTACTGCCCACACCTATTAGAATATAATCCAGGTGTTGGACAAATAATTCATCTACATGTTTATTGCATCATTTACAGAGAAAAGGTTCCAATAATTAATTAGGTTCTAAAATTCTCCGTTTTTCACCTAGAACAGTGTATCCAATAGATTTCAAACTTGACACGGCCATTAATTACGTCAAAACTGTCCTTAATTGTGTCAAACCATCCTTAATTATATCAAAACCTCTCTTAATTGTGTCAAACCACCTTAATTACATCAAAACTGCCTTAATTACATCAAAACCTAATAAATGTAAAATAACCAACTTAATCCAATTAGCTGTTTCAAAATGGTGGCTATTTAAATTATGGCAATTAAAATAGCTACATAAACGGTAAATTTGTATTAAAAATTTCCAAAATATTTATTCAAACCTGTTTTAGTTTTTTATCCAATGGTATGTTTGTCAAACATTATTGTGCATTGTTATTGTTGTTGTAAAAATAAGTGCAAAGAGCACAAGAAGAGGATCTACTATGCTCACTATACCACTACACTGAACCGTAGTATTTAACTAATCGTTTACTGTGTCCGTGTACCTCTTACGGAATTCACTCCCGGAAACAATAAAGTTGGTTGACGGCCGAGTCCAGTTTAAGAAAACTCTAAAATCTTACTATATAAATAAAATCGAAGAAGCGTCCTTGTCATGAGGTGAACAGATTACAGAATTGTAAGAAAGATTATAGATATGTATTATTTTTTGAAGGAATTTTAATTGAAAATTTTTGTTTTTCTTTTTAATTAGTTGCTATTATTTTTTGTATATTGGTTTGTGTTTTATTATAGTCTAACATTGTACATTTTTGTAATATTGCATTTAAAAGCAATAAACTAAATATTATTAATTAAGAATATTATTATTATTAATTATTAGTCCTGTAGATAATAATGCACATTTGTAACATTTTATTGGCTTTAACAATTCATTCAGCCTAGGTTATACTTACATATAAAGGTTATTTTTACAACTTTGCACTAACATTTTGTTTGTGATGATTGCAGGCCAATATAACAGCTATGAGACGATTAAGGAAGTCTGATAACAACAGAATAGCTCGTGCGTGCGGTGCTACTATTGTCAATCGTACTGAAGAATTGAGAGAAGAAGACGTCGGAACTGGTGCTGGATTGTTTGAAGTTAAGAAAGTAAGTGTTATCAGAAAGAAAATAATTTCAAAGTAATAAATATTCAGACTTTGTGTGTGGTGTACTAAGGATCTTTTAGTACTATTGTTTGGCTTACTGAATTTATTGCCTATAATCAATAAATAACATATCTTTTATTATTGTTTTGCTCACAGTTTTTTTTTTGTTCTTTGTTTTTTTTTTTATGTTTTGATTATTGTTCAGGCATTTTTAAACCAATATAATGCGATTTTACCTTGCATGTCATTTACTACCACGTTTTTATTTACTTTCTTTCTTGTCTGTCTGTTTGGTACAAATTTTGCAATAGATTTTAAACTAACTTCCTGATGAGCTAGAGACTTGAAATTTTAACCGTAGCTTAGTGCTGGTTAACATTCAGTAAAAATTTTCTATTTTCCACTAAAATAACAATTACAGATTGATATATTATTGGTAGGTGGGTAAAATAATTTTCTACTTCAGATAATATGATCAGGTGAAGAGAAACTGAAATAAACCTGGAATTTACCACATTTCTCTGTCACAATCTCATCAAGATGTCTAAAATCAATTGCAAAATTTCACACACATAAGAGTTAAAATCAGAAAATAATTACTTAAATAAAATGGTTTATATTAAGTATACCACATTTTTAAAACTGATTAAAATGTATAAAATAATTTCTCTTTGCCCCATACAGATTTATGTAACGAATTTGGTTCGTTACAAAAGTTTTAGGTAGTTAAATGTATATAAAAAAAATTTGTCCCGAGTAGCCAAAACTTCAAAGTTAAATAATAAAAAAATTACCTGGTAATTATTAAAAATTATATAGAAATTTATTTTTATCGTTTGTTAATTATTATTTACAATAATGCAATTGTACTTCAATTGAAAGCTTAAGTAAAATTATTTAAATTCATAACCTCAAAATGTACTTATTTGTAAACAATCCTCTATAACGCATGCTATATATTCAACTTTCATTTTTTAAAGAACCACCTGTAACATACTGACCCAGTTCTCAACAGAACAGTGCGCCAGACCATATGATTGTGAAATCACATAGCCTGTTGCTCCATCCCGCCAAAATCCTATCCGTACTGTTACACGTGATTAACCAATAAAGTTATTAAATTTAGAATTTTGTAGGTTTGATCACTGTACAAGTACTTTGGGAATTGAATCGTGGATGCAAAACAAATGAAATTGACTCGCGTAATGATTGACTTTAAGATTTTAATGAAACATATTCAATCTTATGAACATAAAAACTTGCTGTGGTAATAATTAATTTTTTTAGATAAATAAAATTTTAAAAAATTAGAAGGAGCAGACAGTATCAAAGATTTAAATTTACCTATGTCTAAATACTTGCAATTTTTTCTGTTCGCACTGTTTGGACACAAACCTTTTGTTAATCTTGTTAACGTCACTTCACTAGTTTAAAATTGCACAATAGTTTAGCTCCTTCCTTCAGTTCTTTACCAACACCACCTCAAATTTCAGACACTTTAAATTATTAAAATGTTATACTTTAAATTACGACGACGATTGAAATACAAATTACTCCTCAATTCAAACACGTTTCAAGCTTCCACATTACATGAAACCAATCTTCACCATAAATTTTATTCGTTCACCGAACGAAAGACGTAACGTCTGTCTCCTTGCGAGTCTCGTCTAGGACTGATGTAAAGCCATGTGCATTTTGAGCGCTAAAAACATTGTTACTTCCGCTTTTCTTTCTTGACGGTTCTGGAACTTTCTCGAAACTTTTATCTAATAAAGTGTGCCCCAATTGTGCATCCTAACAACCCAAACCGCGCACTCTTAAAACTTGTAAACATTACTTTTTAATTAATTATACAATAAAAGAGCACTGTGGCGACAAAATCAATCTGAGGATGATGACCATGTCATTGAAATGTACATAAGGGTAGCGTATTAAACATAACTTACAATTTAGTTTTTTAGTTATTGTTTTTGTTCCTTGTTTTGTGGTTCAGGATTTTTATTCAAATCAGTGTGATTACTTTTTCAACTGTTCTAAATTTTACTCTTATACTGTCCTTTCCCATTTAACTATTTTAAAACTTTCTGCTTAACAAATGTGACTTACTTAAAAATTACTGTCTGCTTTTTAAATATTATTTGTTTATCTATTTCTCTGTGCTGACCATTGATTATAAACAATAAAAATAATAATAATGCTACTATTTTCTTAATTTATACGCATTTGAAGAACTGCATAATGTGTTACATTTATAGCCCCATACAGATTGTCCTTCAAAATTTGTGATTGTGAATTTTTAATAACTTTGAAAATACTCCTAAGATTTCAAACAAAAATTGTATGTACATACAGTATATATGTGTGTATTTATGTTTTCGCACTCTAACGGCTGCATTTGACGTCTGATTTGGTTAACATTTGGTACACACTTTGGTTTTTTAAGTCGCTCGGGTAAGTTCGTTAGCCAAAATATCCAAAGACCGGAAGTAAACATTTTTGAGATTTTTCGTACTAGAATGAAACTTTCTGGATTTTATCTAAAAAAATAATTATAGGAAATTATTCTGCACATTTTGTTTTATTACACTACCTTATAGTTCGTCTGGTTCCCCCAAAACGTAAAGTACCCAATTCAAATCCACTTCCGACTTCTAATCCGAGGCCGACAGCCGGGATGCAAACTTCGCTGTGAGCGAAGCTAAGCAGTTCATAATCCGAGGCTGCAAGGTCGGCTGGAGGCTGCAACAAATTCTACTAATATATTTCGTGCACACAGGCATCTATTCAGCGCTTTCCTGAGTAGACCAATTTCCCAAATATAGCTGACTGGTTGAACCATGAAACACATAAACTTAATTTTGGAAATTCGCTCAACTCATGAATTTATGAAGCGTTGGCTCATTCTAAATTGGCCAAATTTTAATATATCGAATTGAAACTTGACATAGGAGTTAAAATATATATTTTAAACATTTATCCTGAGTCTCAGCTTGTTATCTTGAAATCATATATGAATAAGATATCCCCTTTTAGTGATTTCCCCTGCTGCAAAATACATACCTGCATTATCGAATTTTTTCCAGACAAACCATTGCTCGGACAAAATATATACATATGACCTTTTTTGTTGAAAAATACCTCCCCTACACGGTGGTATTTTTTATTTTTCTCTATCTTCATCCCAGCTCAAAATATTAAGAATAATCGAAAAAAAAATGATAATCGATTTTTTTTTCGACTTTGGGAAATCGATAGACTGGTAAACTTGTTTTATGTTAATCTACATACTTTAAGGTACTTATAAAAAAAAAAATCAGCCGTATTGCAAATTACTGGTAGTTTTAACCTATACCGACTGGGCTACTAATAAACAGTTAAAATTAGGTGTTTTATGAAACAAAACGTTGAAATATTTTGCCTTTGTGTGGCTTTTTAGATTGGTGATGAGTATTTCTGCTACATCACAGAATGCAAAGATCCTAAAGCTTGTACCATCATCCTCCGAGGAGCAAGTAAAGACGTGCTCAGCGAAACAGAACGTAACTTGCAGGATGCGTTACACGTCGCTAAGAACATTATTCTAGATCCAAAACTAGTTCCAGGTGGCGGTGCTGTAGAGATGGCAGTGTCAAAGGTAATTTTTAAGATTTTTTTTATATATATTGTTCCAAAAAATTTTATTTTTTGCCTCTAAAAATTAAACTTTTGTACAAATAAAATCGAATTCTGTAGGCTTGTAAAACAATATTTATTAGAACAGGAGCAGGTCGATATTTTCTCCAGCTGTATCCAGTGAGGGAGGCTAAACTATTGGTAAAGTATTGTCAAGTATTTATGTTTATTCTTGAAAGCTCTCTTCTTCACCGGTAGAAGTGTATGTAAAATGCAGTGAGTGTAGGCGTTAACTGTGTGTGTATATATATTTGTGTGAGTGAAGTTGTAACATACTTTGTTGAATTAGTTTTGGGACTAGCCCTAAAATGTGACAAGGAAAGTTTTGTTTTGTTTCATACAATTATCATTGTTCAATTTTGTTACATTGTTTTTATTTAATTTGCCAAAAGAGGTGTTTTTGGAAACAATTAAATTAATGCAGCGTTATTTTTTATTTCGATTGTGTTTATAGTTTTTAGGTTGTGTTACTATTGTTATCAAGTTGTTTTAAGAATTATTACTTCGTGGATCTGTCCACACAGACCTGGATTCCACCACAGCTGTCCATGATGTAGAATGCTATTGTCCATGTGGAATCTAGGAGAAGCTGTATGCAACGATCTCAGCCTTATTTAAAATCATTTGTGTTTTCTATGATGCACTCATAAATTCTTCTACGCCTCCCAGGTTGAGAACCCCTGCGATAGATAATGTCATTGCTGAGTTGACTTCAATTTTGTGTCTCTGCTTTAAGACTATAATCACTACCGTACACTTACTATTTTATAAATTCAGTCCCAAACTGTATTTTGTCTGTTTACCTTTTAAATATATCCATTACTTGCTTTCAAAAAAAGAAAAACTAACGTGCTCTCTTTTAATAGTATCATTTGCAGTATTGAGACATAGATCCTGTAGCAAATTATAGATGTTATAACATTTTGATTTCCACGCACGATTTTTTTAAAATTCATAAATAATAATTATGTGGGCTTCAATAAAAATTCAAATTTGTAAAAATGTCGAAAACTTTGGGCCCCCATATCTCGGAAACTCATTTTGTAATTATATTAAAACCAAGAGAAAATTTGTATGAGTTATTATGAAAAACACATAATTTTAGATACATCATCAGGTTTCACATATTTTTTTGAAAAATCTGGGCTATGGGAACCCCCCCCCTCCCTTGTCTGGCCTGGCTACGAGAACTGATCAGACCATAATGGAAATCACATGGAACATGAATTCTGTTGCAAAAACACTTTTTACCTGTACTATATAATTTATATTTGTTAAAAAAAATCTGTTTCGTGTAATCTGTACAGGCTTTGAAAGAAAAAGGCAAAAGTCTGGAAGGCGTTGGACAGTGGCCGTACCGTGCCGTGGGGCAAGCGTTAGAAATCATTCCCAGGACTTTGGCTCAAAACTGTGGTGCTAACACAATCCGTACTCTCACAGCACTTCGTGCTAAACACGCAGCAGGTAATGTACATTTATTTAGATGGGAGGAAATTTATATTTCTTTAGATTAACATCTCCTTAAATCTTCATTAAATTACGCCGCCAAAGCACCCACACTTGTCGATCGACACACTCTTGCCCTTAGGCAAAAAACTTTTACTTTATCTCACTAAATTATTCAACATAATTAACTCAAACTGCAGAGCTACACATCTAGCCTACAGCTAAACTCGCCATATTGTCTTCTTCTCTCTCGACTCAACAAAGCCACCTAAACTTTTTCTTCATCGCTTTCCGTTTCAAGATCCACTTAATTTCTCCAACACTCATGGTATTGTTTGTGACATATGTTTTGATATATGTTTTTTTTTATTGTCCTTAGCAGATATTTTCTTTTTATATATTTTGATTTTAATACACACTGTTCTTTTTATTACACACAGTTTATCTCCAACGTTCAAATTTACACAAGTATATAACCTTATTGTTGCACATATTCTTTATATAAGTCCCAGTTTATATTAGTTGTATTTTAATTATTTTACTCTGCTTTTTTTTAATTATTACTTTATTATTATCTAAGTCTGCTTTCTATTATTTTATTATTACTCATTATTATATATTTAAATTATTTCTTGCGTCTTATACGTTATGAGAATTATCATACAAATACTGCCTTCTAAATTTTGCGTCTAACTTTTATATACCGATCATTCTCTGGGTTCTTTTTTATTTATATACTGCATTATTATTTAATCATCACATGGTTGTATATGTCATACACAAAGGAACTTACTGAACCTTTAGTGAGGCAGCTATGTTTGTTACAACTGTCGCTAGTGCTTCGATACTGCGCAGAGTCTAAAATAAACTTGGTGCAAAATCCACCAAAACTGTGTAAATAATCTGAATACATTTTGACCAATTTTTTAAATTGTATAATCTTTTTTGATGCGCACTGTATTATGAAAAGTAACTTGTTTTTAACATTTAATTTAAAACTACTTGCCCCAGTGTTGTTTAATGTTTTGTCAAAAATAAATGAATTGTAAGTATTTATTTTTCCCTTACAGATTGCACAACTTGGGGTATCAATGGAGAGACTGGCGAGCTTTCAGATATGAAAACATTGGGCATCTGGGAACCTCTCACTGTCAAACTGCAGACGTATAAAACAGCTGTTGAGGTAAGAATGTGGTAGTGATTTACTTTTACGAGTTTTAAATTGTTTGAATAAAACTTAAAACCCATCACGAATTCCTCCGAGTGTTTCAATAATTGTAAAACAAAATAAGCAAGCAATCGTTTGGCTGGTTAAACAAAGATAAACCTGACTTTTACTTCTCAAACAATCCCAAGCGGGTGCGACGTATTAAAAAAAAATGATAAAATAATATTTATAAATAAAGTCAAAGAAATATTTAAGTCAAAAATTATCTGAAGATAAATTATAGACTACAAAGACGAATTTGTGTAGACACAGATGACTAACCTGTACCTTTGGTCAATGCCACCAGAGTCCAGTGACTACACCACTTATACACACAAAGCTAGTTATGTTATCGTACGAGTCTTGCAAGGCTTGTATTAATATTCAATGCCAGTTTAAAAAAAACTGTTTAATGAATGATTTTTTTTAGTTTGATGAAACGTGTTAATTTAAATCAAAGCAAATGCAATAAAACATATTATCTTTGCTTAGTGGACAGTACGCCCCCGCACGGGGGGTGCAGACTAGCTGCACCTACTAAGAGGGGTTTGGCGTTCCTCGCGGTACCCGAGTCAAACAACGCCCAACACATACAGTACATCCATCCAATTACATACACACATACATCAAACAATACATACATTCCTATTCTCACCTTCTTTTAGGATTTTGACTGTGCAGAGCCATTGCATGTTGGGAGTGCTGAACCTGCCAGAGTCTTGACAACCTCTGGTTTGGTAAGGCTGATGTGAGCTTGCTCTGCCGAGACGTATGCGTGGTTTCTGTTCTGGGGCCAGCCACTTCGGTTCTTGGTCAGGAAGTGTTCGCGGTGTTGAAGAAAGTCGGATTCTTCCTCACAGTAGTTTCGGGTTCCAGACTGATGTCCATCCAGACTGGCAAAAGAGTGCTCGGGATCCTCACGGAACTGGGGGTTCGGAAGTGATCGCAATGTGATCTGATGGGTTCGCCCTTACCGAGTTCGCCCGATTCCGCCTAACACGATGCGCTGGACAAACACACCCATGGTTAAACAAACCGTCAAAAAAGATTTAGGAACAAAGAGACCTCATTCAGATTCGTCTGATGGGTCTATAAATAAAGAACTGTTTAAAAAGACAAAGGAGAGGGCTGCTCAACCATCTGAGTTGCCAGCTCCCAAATTCTTAGTTTTTTTCAAATGTGGAAAAGGATACAGATCTATCAAATGTATCTCCCTTTGTAATCAATAAAGCAATTACTGGAACAGCGGGCCCTGTACTTTCCATTAGGAAATTACAGAATTATAACGTTAGGCGTTATAAAAATATAAAATGTAAAATGAAAAATGAATTTAATATAACTTGTTAAAAATAATTAATAAA
>JAGFPH010000361.1:254955-286145 GCA_018207615.1 Philaenus spumarius
AGTAACAGGAAGAAGTTCTGGACCCGTTCCAGGGAATAAACCTGTTGGTATAAAAAGTAAAAATACAAAAAGTAGTAAAAAGAAAACGAAAAAGGAGGTTCCCCTACAAATCCTCCTAAAAAACCCGATCCCGGTCCTTCTCCACCCTCAACATCTTCCAAGATGAGTGAGGGAAATATGGAAGTGGACAAGGACACACAACAACAAAACCTTCCTGTCACTACTGGACAGGAAAACGAAAAGTTTACAAAGGGACCATGTCCCTTCTAATATTCATTTATTTTAATTTGAATATTTATCTCAAAATATACTATGTTCTGTTGAAATATATTTATTCATTCATTATCTATGTCCACGATCCCTAATATGAATGTGGTTCAGTGGAATTTAAATGATGTTAGAAGTCACATGAAAGATCTGAAAGTTCTTGTGCGAGACACATCTCCATAATACCCATTCTGTACATTTAAGAGGGTATTCCGTCTTCAGGTCAGATTTTGTTACAGAGGAGAGAGCAAGAGGTGGTGTAGCCATACTTGCTCACAACTCTGTGGATGGTGTTCCCGTAAATCTGGATTCACCATTACAAGCAGTAGTAATTCGAGTCGCTGTTCCCATAAAACTAACGATATGCAGCCTATACCTGCCACCAAGCTATACCGTCCAATCAAACGACTTGATCGACTTAATATATCAATTACCTGCTCCGATTCTGCTACTTGGCGATTTCAACGCACATCATTATTCTTGGGGATCGTCAACCTGCAGCCCAAGGGGTATTTGCGTTGAGAGGAATCGATCAGATTTAGATTTGTGTTTACTTAACGACGGATCGCTAACACACTTAGCAGCTTCGACAGGAGGTTGGACGGTCGTAGACTTGTCATTCTGTAGTCCTTCGCTAGCTGCAAGATTTGAGTGGACAGTGATGGCAGATTTGTATAGCAGCGACCATGCCCCTATAAAAATTTCCTTTAGTGACTCCTCTTTTCTGAACAACCGAACACCTCGGTGGATAATAAATAAAGCCTTATGGAATGATTTTACAAATCAATTCACATTACCAGAAAATAATCAACACAATTCTATAAATGAAACAGTCGATATGTTCACAGATTCCATTATTTCATCAGCAGAACATAACATACCAAAAACTTCAACACGACCAAAACGTCCACCAGTTCCTTGGTGGAATGACAAATGTAAAGAAGCTCTGCGCTTACGCAGGTAAGCATTAAGGACCTTTAATCGAATACCGACGACAGAAAATCTGGAAAATTATAAAATCTTGCGTGCCAAAGCTCGCAGAGTATTCAGGCAGAGCAGGAAAGACTCTTGGACCCAATATATCGGTACAATAACCAGAACGACTCCCACATCAACAGTGTGGAAGAAGTTACGTTCTGTGTGTGGCCATGTTTCCTCTGCTCCTTTGGTTGGACTGATGCAGCAGGATGGGATATTGACTACAGACAGTCATCAAATTGTAAACATTTTGGGCTCATCCTTTTCTAGGTTCTCTTCAACTGCCGTGTATTATGATGCTTTTCGGACTTACAAAACTGCTCAAGAGGCTCGATATTTTAGGGTGCGTCTTGGATCCACCTTATCAGATCGATTTTATTTAGAGAATGGTGTCCCTCAAGGCAGCGTACTTAGCGTCACCTTATTTGCAGTTGCTATTAATAGCATCACTGCTAATGTCCGATTACCTGTACACTGTTCTCTTTTTGTTGATGATTTTGCCATCTACGTGGCAACCAGAAACACCGCAACCGCAGAAAGAACACTGCAATTAACGATCAACAAATTACAAACATGGTCCAATCAGAGAGGATTCAATTTTTCCGCTGCTAAAACTAGATGCATTGCTTTTATTCGCCGGAGACAGCATTTTAGTCCCACTTTGTACCTAAACAGAACTCTACTTCACTCCGATAACACAGTCACATTTCTAGGTCTTATTTTAGACCATAGACTCTCTTGGAACCCGCATGTGACAAATTTAAAATCACGGTGCATCAAAATCTTAGATATGTTACGGGTTTTAAGCGGTTCTCATTGGGGAGCCGATAGAACCTGCATGCTGCGTTTTTACCGAGCTCTTATTCGATCACGAATTGACTATGGGTCCATAGTCTATTCGTCAGCTAGGTTATCGATTCTTAAAAAGATTGATTCCGTTCATAACACTGCTCTCCGTCTAGCATCCGGAGCTTTTCGTTCTAGTCCCATTAGTAGTCTGCTTGTTGAAACGGGTGAGCCATCGCTCACGCGACGAAGACAACGGCTACAATTGTCATATATGTGTAATATGCGCTCCAAACCTTTACACCCTTCATATGATATTATATTCAACAATCCATTATTTACACAGTACAAATTTCGTAAACAATCTACTGCTCTCTATGGGATCAGAACTATCCGTATCTTTAATAATCTAGGTTTAACACTACCTCCAATATATGAAAATACACCATGTTTTGTCGCTCCATAGTTAATTAAAAAGCCTCTTGTTGATCTTTCACTGTCTAGATATCTAAAACAAACTACACCCGATGTTGTTTACTGTCAGGAATTTATATCCATATGTAAACTCTACCCATCAAGTCAGATCATTTTCACTGATGGTTCTAAACTGGACAATGGAGTCGGATGTGCATTTGTTCTGTCAGGAAACAGCTTCACTTATGGATTACCATCTTGCTCTTCTGTATATACAGCAGAACTTTTTGCAATACTCAAGGCACTCAATATTGTACTGGAAACGCCGGTGCACCTTCTTATATGTTCAGATTCAAGAAGTGCACTTGAATCCATTCAAGATATGTACTCTCCTAACCCTTTGGTCAAAGATATTCTGTGCTCCATGCACAGACTTTGGCTACGGGGCGTGGGAGTGTCGTTTTGCTGGGTTCCGGGTCACGCCGGTATACATGGAAACATTAAAGCAGACCTAGCTGCTAAGGAAGCCACTTCCTTACAGCCTAGCATGAGTAGAGTAATGTCGTCCGACTTTATGTCCTCTTTAAAACAAGCCCTGTTTAGACAGTGGGAAGAAGAGTGGGTAGCAGTACAAGGAAATAAACTCCGGCAAATTAAAGATACCGTTCGGCCATGGATATCCTCAAACCGCCAAAGCCGTCGAGAGGAAGTGGTGGTTTCTCGCCTACGCATTGGCCATTCTGGGTTAACCCACGGATTTCTGATGCGTCGGGGGGATTTGCGCTTTGTCCTTACTGCTTAAACCTTCTTTCAATTAAACATCTACTTCTAGATTGTGAAAAGCTGAAACATGTTCGGAAGAGGTTTTGTCTACCAAATTGCATTCAGAGGATGCTGGGTGATGGCCCCCAAACCATTAATATGGTGTTAGCATTCCTTCATCGGTTGAATGTAATTGGAAACATTTGAAACAACATACATTTACGTAACTTAAATACCAACTTTAGATGTATTACTTGTTATTTTAATTAGAGTTTTATTCATTGTTATGTCATAGGGCCCTTTACAACCCTGTGACAAGTTGTTAGTGTATAATTAGCGTTGTTATGGTTGTTATTTTATCGTGTATTGTCTGTAGTGTGTGTAAATTAAAAGTTTAATTTTATACCTGTGTGTGATTGTATGAGCATTATATGAATGCTCTACGTTATCCAGGCGATGATAACCACCCAGGTTTTTCGCCTTTAAACAAAAAAAAAAACAAAAAATGGACAGTACGCCTAATTGACATTATTAACTAAATGACTTTTTGTTTCCAACGCATTCTGGCGGACGTTTCGCATCGACCAACACAATGTTTACAGCAAAAATTCTAGAGATAGCAGCACCATTGCACAAAAACAAAACCTCTTAAATACCTGACTGCAAAGAAACAATTCTGCCTATATACACAGCTTTATGCTAAAACCACCAAACTACTAAAGGCCGGTTTTCACTACGCGGACAAGGTTTCGGACAGTGTCGTTTAAACGAAATCGATGAATGATGATTTTACATAAGAAACAATGGGAAAGACAGATGTTGGTTTTCCCTTGTAGTGCAGGTTTCGTACAGGTTCGGACAGTGTAATTTGCATCAGTCGAGGGAGCGATTCAAACGACACTGTACGAAACTGATCATAGATTGTATGTCTAGTGAAAACAAGAGACATGCTAGAAACAGGCTGCCTACAGACAGGAAAAGGTCGTGCGTGAAGTATTCGGCCATCTGTTCGTTCGCCTCCGTGCTTTTTGTCTCCTTCGCTCAGTCAGGAAGCTAGCCCGGACTATTTCATTAGTATAAGAAAATGTGTCGTCTAGTTAAGAAGTCATTTTCAATAGTGTTTTAACTGGCGTTTTCTTTATATTTTAAAATGGATGAAGAATTACTAATTGAATTAGTCAGAAAGAGGGAGTGCTTATATAATCTACAGCATTCCGATTAAGACAATGTAAAGGCAAAATAAAATATAATATTATTTTGTTGATATCTATATTTGTAACACTAACAGCCATGTAACAGAAATAATACGATGATAATAAATCAGCAATTTCCCATAATGTCTAAAGCATAGAGGTTTGGTCTAAATAAAATAAATGACGCAATATATATAATAGTAAACGTTTATAATTTTTGTATACATATAAATTCTTTTGTGACGCAAAACAATTAAAGTAAAATCATTTAAATAAAAGTAAACAAAATAAAAAGCAGACTGTTAGTAGATAAAATAAAAGCAGACTTAAAATATACTAATCAATAAAAGTATGTAACGTGTGTGAACTGTATAAGAAATTACTTTAACGAGTAGTGCGGTTGAGGCGAACGGTGAAAAGAAACAGTTAAATAATTGCACAATGGACAGTTTAAAAAACTATTGAAATTAAAAAATAAGCACATGTGAGAAAATTAAAGAATGTATCAGCGAGTATGACAGAGCACAACATAACATTGGTACACAAGTGTCGGAACGCAGTACAGACAACAAGCGTTAAAATAAGACTGATGAAGAAGACCTTGTACGTTCTGCCTACGTGACGAACGGCACAAAAAGAACGTATCAGAACGAAAAACATGGCGGATGGACTGTGTGTATTGTAAACGGCAGGTGCCGTGAAATTTGGCAAGAAATGTAGTTTTTTCTTTCAAACAAGAACAAGTCTTAGCTTAAAGTGAAGTAGAGGTGCTTCGACGTTTGTAAAAACTTAAAAAACAAAATCGATGGTGTGAATTTTGAAATAAGTGAGGTAATAGAAGATCGCCCATGTGCTTTGATAGAACGTGCGTTGTGATATATGGTACTTTGTGTTAATCGTGTAAACAACAAAATCCTAGGTAAAAAACAGTGCAACGAATAACGCAGTAAGTAATAATGGCCATAGGACATACATTTTTCAGTCTGCAGATATAAAATGTTTAATTGTTCTAACAAGTAAGTTCCTTTGATTTTTATTGCGACATACTTTAAACTAGGGTTGAGAACACTTTGTATAGATTGTATATAATTGACTTGTTTGTATGTTTCCTGTAATGTTGATATATCTTGTTGTAAATAATCATTTTTTACTTTCTCCCCCTATACCATAGTATATGGAGAAAGTATTGTACTCGTCAAAATTTTCGAGTTTGAGTTTTTGGTGGAAATATCCGTTTTGGGTCCCCCTGAACCTAAAAAAGTGGTTTTCGGAGTGATGTCTGTATGTGTGTCTGTGTGGATGTTATCAGACCTAGAGCCTAAACCAGTCGTCCGATTTTGATGAAATTTGGTATGGAGGTACTAATCCACGGTATCTCCAGGCGTTTTTTTCATTTTTGTGAATTTTTTATTTTTAAGGGTAATTTTCCCATAAAAACCCATAAAATATCGGAAAAATTAACTTTTCTCAAAAACGGCTCTAACGATTTTGATTAACATTTTACAGTTTATTAGGGACCTAAAGTACTATAAACTGTAAAATTTTAATCAAAATCGTTCGAGCCGTTTTTGAGAAAAGTTGATTTTTCCATTATTTTATGGATTTTTATGGGAAAATGACTGTTAAAAATAAAAAAATCACAATAAATTGGTAATAGTATTTTTTTATTAAGTTTCTATAATGAGGGAGAAAGTATGTGTCAGTTTCCTGATACCGTTTATTAATTATGTCAGAGTAAACGAATAGTTGTTCTGCCATGATGTCTTGAATTCCTTTATTGAGCCACGCACATCCAATTAGTTTGTACTTTAACAGCCAGGTATTCACCCCTGAGAAAGTTAAATTAATACAATAAATCTTTAATAGTAAATAAAAACTATGGATAGACAGATGCTAACAGAGCATAAGTGAAGTTATATGTGGATTATTATAAGTATTATGATTATTATTTTATTTTTTATTTTTGAGGTAAACGAAGGTGATGTTAAGATTTTTATGAATAAGGTATAAGGTGAGATTATATGAAGTTTTTGAGTTATAAAGTGGAGTTTAAGGTGATGTTAAGGTATAATTTTACGTTGGAGTCAAGGTGAGATACATGATGTATGGTGATTTTTTGTTTATGGAGGTAAAGGAGTAAGAGGTGTCATGAGCAACGAGTTTTTGTATTTTAAGGTGAGCAAATCAGCGAAGTGAAAGAGAGGTGATAGATATTATAGAATAATCCACATATAGCATTTTTTATTTTTGATCATTTTTTTTTATTTTTGAAACTTTTTAACGAACCCCATTTTTTTTAACAGTTTTATATATTATATATTTTTATTTTTGCAACGCTTATCGTTACAAAATGGCTTTCCCAACGTGGGGCTGTAAAGCAGAAGAAGCTGTTTTGTGATATCGTTACATATTACAGAAATAAATTTTCCTTTCTGTATCACATTTTACAATTATTTATTTGAGTTATGACACAGAGTGGTGAATAATGTTTTGTAATGTTACAATCTATTTTATTTTAGTCTACATATTTAATAAAGAATATCAACATCCGTGATAACAGCTATTCAAGATGATTTTATATAAAAAAAGTATAACAAAATATTTAAAACTTCTACTTATGTAGAAAGAGCACAAAGGTTTTACGAAGCCTGTACGCGTATTGAAAACTGAGGTGACACTGTATTTTACTTGCCCTTATTAGGGGTAGGATTACTAAGACAGACTGAGTCGTGGTCGACGCCCAAGATAGTCTCAGTTGATTATTGCAGAAGGAAGTACTTATTCCATCATCACTGAGAGAAGTCTGCCTGATGAATTCCGAGGTATATGACGAAAATAAAAAACAGGTCAGATTGAAAACCTTGAACGTCCTCCCAAGAGCCCAGATTTGTCACTTTGTAATTTTTTTTTGTATCCTGGTATGAGTGGCTGGAAGGTGTTATAACGACTCTTCCTCCAATTCAATAAAGTGGCTCTATTTAATTGCAACAGGCTTGGCTCTTATTCTGGTGTGAGAGGATCATAAACATATATTACACTAAGCTAAACACCGTCAAGAATATTTAAACTTGACTTTCATTCCATTATCTAACAATATTCAAAAACAATAAACTTTAAATATTAAGCCTTACTCTACAAGTAAAACTGAGTTCAAATGAGTCTACTTCCTAGAATTCTCAAATACAGATGTTACTCAAAATAGCGAATTATTTCAATTATAAAAACAAACAACAAGAATGTGCCCACCTTAATTTGTCTTCGTGGCTTCCTTGAATCAAATCGACTGTCCTCGACGTCTACACCAACAGTGGGGGGGAACATCTGCTAGTGTCCGCTCTATACAGTGTTGATCTGCTCGTGAACGCTCAAACTGAACTCATATCACACGTAAACGCGGCAGATGGTCTTGCCCTCACCATAGAATAGAATGTAAAGTAAATTTACTAATTGGTTATTTCTATCACCTTAGAATAGGTTTTTTTTTCTAAAAACGGAAGAGAAGAGATAGATTGTTCGAACTGTGCATTCTGTCATCCCGCAGTCTGTCCATTAGTACCGCATCGTCTTGAAAAAAATAAAATTCCTTCCACGAAAACAGAGGAGAAAAACAGGTGAGTGCAATCGGCAGGTGGCAACAACACTACTAGTGCTTAGCTGTTGTATCTAACCTTACCTTCTTTCTGACGGACCCGGTATCCGTTTCACCAGACACTTGTTGGTAGCTTCCTTCCCGCAAATTGGATGGTAAACGTGAAGAAAACAAAACCGGACAATTCCAACAGGCCCATTGGGATTAATGTTTTGTCAATGTCCGTTAACCAAAACGCAATCGAGAAAACAGATGGTGTAAACCTACATTTACGCTACGTCGAACAACATGCTTCATCAACAACAAATGATTTTATGTTCATGCGGCGATGGCGGAACATTGCATCCTCAAGTCAATTCCTGCTCTTCGTCAGAAAAAAAAAAACAATGATTCGTACATGTGTGTAAACTAGTTATTTTTGTGTTTAGCAGAGATTAAACTTGATTCTACAGAATTGTATAAATGGAGCTGATAAGTACTGTGTAAGTAACCCGCTTTCATTCCAATTTGGTTTCAGGCGTTTTCATCAAGCTTAGGCTCTATGTATGTCTCTATTTAACTTCTTTGTATAACAATAAATGTACATTTTTTCACGAACGTCTTTTTAATTTCTCCTGTTTTTAAATTTAAAAATTGGTATTTCTTCTGAACTCTGTAATGAAATTACCTAAATCTCACTTCGTAACAGAGGAGAATTCTCTGAAACCAATCAAGTAGTCTAGGATCGCGTGCACAATTTGTTCTCTTTATATTTGACTCACACTTATATTAAATTATGTAGCCTACATGTTTGAAAGATACTTTTAAGTTTGTTTTCTGTCAGACTTTTGTTCACAATTAGGTATGTTTTGCTCAAAACCTTTGGCGGAACGCCATTTGAGCACAGCCAATATATTTTTACAGGGTCTAATTTATATCCGAAAGTTTACTCTAAAACGTTTACTGCTTTCAGACGGCCATCTTACTTCTCAGAATCGATGATATAGTCTCCGGCTCAAAGAAGAAGGACAAAGACAGACAACCGTCGAACCCACAACCGACTGAAGAATCTATGAAAGAATAAACAGCCTAACCATTCCTCTTGGCTTAATTACGTTATTTTTTAATTTTTAGTTTTTCATTTAACACCAAACTAATAAATACGCTTAATTTTGTTTTCTTTCTGTTTATAATGTAACACACTTTACGTTAATCTATCAAGCAAGTTAATAATTCCGTAATAAGACAGTTTATGTTGAACAAATTTTGAAAGTTTTCTAACAAAAGTATTTCCACTTGTTGTTTTTCTAACTGTTTTTCATGAAATAAAGGGTGGATACTATAAGTGCCTAGTGTAAAACTTTGTTTTATTGTCGTACCTTTACCTTAGAATATAAGCTATGTGAAGTGCGAAGGCATCAACCACGGATTGAATACATTATACATTTGTGATGAGGATTAGTGAAAAGAGGTGATCACCCAAGCACAGAATTGGCAAAAACATTTTCACAAAATTTGGGATTCTCTTAAGTTTTAAGTATGTCCGTATCAGAACAGCTGGTTTTAAAAAGTTTTTAGTTGCAGCCCTTTGGAAATAAAGGGAGAAGGGTTTTAGCAACTTTTTCGGAAATATCTTGTAAACTATACATCACAAAATTAAACAAAAGTTCCTGTCAATAACGCAAAACCTATGATCCTACTGCACATGCCCTAAAAAAAATTAAAATTGTTTTATACTGCACCGTGCTAAACTAAAAAATACAAAATGGAGAAATTTTCAAACATATTTTGCCTATATATCGATGTTCTCTGTACTTTTCTGAACAAAAAAATCTATAATAATGTATACTTTATTTGAACGGAACACATTCTGCAGATTTTTAAATGATAATATGCACAACTAGTAAAAAAGACCTTACCAGTTGAGTGGTGTCTATGTACCAGATGTAGGGTTAAGTAAAATTGTGATTTTTTCTAAAAAACACGTTTTATATTTACTGCTGACATTTTGTGGAGTAGTTTAAAGTAGGATCATGTGGCAGATCGGTGTTGCAGCACGTCATTTTGTCAAGTCGAGTGAATTTTATGTGCCTGGTCTATCTAAAGAGAGAGAACTGACTTGTATACATCGTTCTGTCCTTACCATCCCTAAACGTTATCTCTCACCGACTGCTCGGACTATAGTCTCGACCAACCAGAATGCTTACTTCTGGATGTCGCGAGTGTTCAAATCTGTTAAAGGTGTCTTGTTACCACCATTATGATTTTCCCACTGTTCTGCTATTTTTGTTGTCTGTAAAAAGTTTACAATTTGTTTTTAATCCAACATTCTTCAGTTGAAATCTTATTCCTAATTCATTTATTTTGAAAGTACTCGGTTGATTTGATTTATTATACTTTTACTTTAAAATTAAGTTTGGTTTTGTTATTTTAACAAACAAAAATATTTGCAAAAATCTTAACGATGCAAGATACTTAAGAGTAGTTGGCGAAAAAACAATAAAATTCAAACTGTAAAATTAGATATTTTTTCAAAATTATTTGATGTTTAATGTATATAGCACAGTTATTTAATAGTTTTACTTTATGTGTATATTTTAATACTGCATTTAATTAACAAAAAACTGTCTGGCCACTTTATGGTGATGATTATTGTGTACAATAGCATTGTATTTGGATAACCTAATAGAACTCCGCTCCAATGCATTATTTCAATCCACTGGAAATTTGATGATAGTGGCGCGATCTATGGGGGAAACAACGAAAGCGGTGTGTAGCACCAATACCTTGAACGATTTTCCCTAGTGCTACCCCGCGGCGCGATCATGCAATATTTTACCGACAACCTTTTTTTCGCCACACTGCCGCCGTATGCATGCATGATCTATTTTATTATTCATGATCTATGACTGTAGTAAGTAAGAGGTTTTTATAGAACTCATCAATCTTTAATCAATGTAAATTTATTTCCGTATCCATGATGATAAAAAATTATTTCAAAACACATATACGATTTAATTTTTTACTTTGCCTTCCCCAAAATTAACCGATTTCCTGCATATTTGGTATCAAAATAACCAGGCGATCAAAACACAGCGTGTGAAATATTTTGTTTCAAGTTTTTGTTTCAATTAAAAAAGTTTGCATAATGACATTGGCACAAGCAGAAATGACTCGCCGACGACGAAGGTGGAGGCTGGGATTTCTTTTTTCTTCTTTGTAAAATATAATGCTTAAAAAATTAGCATAATATGTATGTAAGTGAGTCAGGGAAATTTTGGTAAGCAGGTCAGGGAAAATTAAAACAGGTTTTCTGTGGCCACCCTGATATGGTCATGGCTCACGTAACTGGTTCTCCCAATTTTTAAATACAGTGAATTTGTGCCCATCCTCGATCTCGCACAATAAACCCAAGGGTAAGGGTATTAGTACGGTCGACTAATTCCGCCTAATCCTAAGATGGTATAGACTATAAAACTGTAGCTGGAAGAAAAATGTTTTGTGTCTTACTAAAGGAAATTGTCTTTGTCGCTAAGAGAAATTAAATTGTCTTTAGTTCGGGGCGACTTTTAAAGTGATACTTTCCTCCATTAAAACACAAATAACAATACAAGATTATTAATTAATTTTTACCAGGTGAGATAAAAGTTGTACAACTTAGAAAATTATAACCTAACAATAATTGTACAACTTACCGTAATTTGTTTTAATAAATGTCTTTAATTTGTAGCTTTGGAGATATCAATTCAATTTATTTTTCGTATATCACAGGGGGCGAGCACCTTTACGAGACAATAAATTATTTTGTCTGCAGTGATGTACTAAAATACCGGAAAAATTTATATCAGTTAGTTAATTGTTTGAATGTAGGTAGCAGCATCTTGCGGACTATTGTAAAATAATGATAAATAACTTTGAATTTTAAGATTCCAGGTGGCATCACCTTAAGGTCGGGACACACATGACCGCACCGCACCACGGCCACTTGTTGACCAACGTACAGCGTTGGAATAATCTAATGGAAACGTATGGAATAGTCTGTGATGTTAGGACTATTCCATACGTTTCCGTTATATTATTCCCTCACCTTGTGTTGGCCAACACTAGGCCGTGGTACGGTACGGTCATGTGTGTCACGACCTTTACTGATAACAAAGATTTGTTCACAGAAATGAAATAATCGGTAAATTTAGTGCAGATTTATTATTCATGTTTTGGTTAACGGTGAGGAGGGACAAATTTATTGTTTCCTAAAAAAGAGTTTCGCCTCACTGAGTGTTAGTCGATAACTACAATTATTTTATAATATTGCTACCAAATATTGAGATCATGTTGGCATTGATTCAAAACTTTCACACCAGTCCCATAATGTGATGATATCTGGATACTTTCAAATATACTTTTCCAAAATAGTTCATATTATTTTTAATAGAATGCTCTGTTAGGTCAAATTTTGAAACTCAAGGAAAGTTTTTGATCAGTTCTCTATCTGCCATCTGGGGACTTTCAAAATTCAAAATCTTTTATTGTCATTAAGCACATTTTTTATGGCAATAGACAGTGTCAACATAATTTAACAAAATGAGCAAAATTTGAAGAAAAATTTCCAACACATCACTTTTTTCAAGTGACATCAATATAACAATAAAATAAAATTACTATAAGAAACAGTCAAAATCAATACAAATATACAACCACAATCAACTACAAAAAGACAACCTATTTTAATGAACATTTAAAAACTTAATGAACTAGTGTCACAAATCAAATACTCCTGGATGGAATAAAAAGCTTTCAGTTTGAGCAAGCTACTGACTCTTAATTTAAAATTCCCTAATCCAGTTGTCCAAGCCTCCTCAGGCAATTTATTAAAAAGTTTTATTTTCATACATAGAATACTGTTGTCAGTTTTTTTAAGTCCTTACATGCATTGCATCTATACAATATTTCCTTCTAGTATTGTAACTATGAATATTTTGCCTGAAAGTACAGTTCTTTAAATTCGCCTTAACATCTAGTAAACAATAATATATATATAAACTGGGTAGTGTCATTATTTTAAATTCTTTAAATATGGGTAAACAACTATCTCTTTCTGCCATATTCTTTATAGTTCTTAAGATTCTTTTTTGCCACACAAAAACTTTCTTAGAACCACTGCTGTTACCCCATAGTGTTATACCACACGTCAAATGTGAATGGCAAAATGCATAATACACATTAATCAGTATGTCCATACTGACACAAGCTTTCAATTTGCGCATCAAATAGGTAACTCTAGACAATTTGCTACATAGAGTTGTTACATGATGCTCCCAATTTAACTGACAATCCAAATGCATACCTAACAATTTTACAGTTTTGGCAATCTTTACTTAAACTGTTCAGTGAAAATACAAGTTTTTCAGTTTTACTTTGGTTTACAACAAGAGAGTTTGCTTTGAACCAATGCAAAGCTTTTCCTAATGCTTTGTCCTGTTCTAACTTTAAGAGCTGAACACTATTACCACAGTTTAAAAACGTGGTGTCATCTGCATACAAAATAGTCTTACAGGGCATATCAATGGAAAAGTCATTTACAGCCACAATAAAAAGGAAAGGACCTAGAACTGATCCCTGTGGTACCCCAGTTTTTATAGTTTCAAAATTAGACTTATCCTGGCCTTGAACAACCATTTGCTGTCTATTACTGAGATAAGATCGAAACAAATCTAGTTCAATGTCTCTAACTCCATAAGAATACAGTTTTTCCAGAAGTAATTTATGGGGAATACTGTCGAAAGCTTTTGATAAGTCGACTAGTGTAGCTGAAGTATATTCTCTATTTTCAAAACTTAATAAAACATGTTCTACAACAGCTTTAGTGGTGTTTAACCCAGGAAGGAAACCAAATTGTTCTCTACACAACAGTTTACTTTTAATGAAAAACCCATATAACTGGTCCTTTATACAATGCTCAAAAACCTTACTTAAAATTGGTACTAAGGATATTGGTCTATAGCTTGAGGGACATAATTTATTCCCTTTTTTATAGATTGGTACAGTTTTTGTAATTTTTAAAGAATTTGGAAATGTACCCGCCTTCAATGCCACATTAAAAAGAAAGGTCAGTGGTTCTACAATAAAATTATAATGATCTCCTTAACTATTTTGTTGGATAGACCATAAAAATCTTCACTTTGTACTTAATTCTGACACACATTTTAAAACATCTTTTACACTAATACTCTTCCACTCAAAAATTATTTCTTCTGCCCTATTATATATTGAAAACAAATTATCCAACAACTTCATAGCAGCACTGTAATCATCTGGATTATGGCTATTATTTGGCTGCATTGTTGCATTAATAAAGTACTTATTAAATACATTAGAATCAATAACCTTCTCGTGGATTTTAGAACCAACATTAGTTTCAGATTTTACAATTTCCCATGCAGCTTTACATTTATTGTGTGCCTTGCCAATATAGCTCTCATTAGCAATAATCTTTTCCCGCTTTATTTTACCTCTGTACCACTTTCTAGCAGCAATGTACTTACTTCTATCTTTTATTTCACTTGCTGTACCCACACTCCTTTTTGACTTGTCATACAACAAAACTACAGAGTCTCTAAACTGCTTTAATTGAGGAGTGAACCATTTTAACTTTGGTTTCTTAGAACAGTCAACTTTAAATTCCTTAATTCTGCAGTGTTCATTAAACAAACTTGTCAATACAGAAATAAAATAATCAAAACCATCATCAATGCTAAAAAATAGAATTAGTTTAGACCAGTCAATTTGAGCCAAATCATTCTTAAAATTTTCAATAGAGGTAGGAGTCATCATTCTTATCTTTTTATGTGTTTTATATCTACCATTGTTTTTTAAGTTCAACTTTTTAAAACTAGACAACACCCCAGCATGATCGGACAAGAGTGGCTGTACCACTTGACAATCCACATTTTCTATACTAACATTAGTAACTATATTGTCCAAACAAGCCTCACCCCTGGTGCTCTCTTCGTTCAACCAATATAAATTATGAGAACGTAATACATTTTTTAAAGAGTCAGTACTAAAACATTTTCTATTAAAATTCACATTAAAGTCAGATGAGATTACCATTTTACAATGTTTATATTTTTTACCCAAGAAATGTATAAGCTCATCAAACTGCAGTAAAAATTTGCTTAAATCAGAATCCGGAGTTCGGTAAACAGTTGCAACAATCAAACCAATGTGAGACAAAAATACAGCAGAGGCTTCAAAAACATAAAAGTCATAAAAATTTTAGTGACATCAATTATTGTGAATTTCAATCCCTGCCTTGTCAAAATACAACTACCACTCCTTATTAAAGGGGGTTCTCTGCAGTAAATGCTGGCCATAACATAGCCTTTAGGAACGTATAAGGAAGACTCTTGTGGGCAGAGTCCGGCAGAGCCAGTGTTCATTAAGTGTAACAACATTATAACTAAAACTATCCAGCCATATGTCTAACAAATCAGTCTTATTTCTAATAGATTGAATGTTCAGATGGAACAGTGTAAAACAACTTTCTACGGAACTATTTAACTTAGCAGCCTTGTACCCCTCATTTTCACCAATGAAGGTTTTATAATCTAAAGATACATTAGGTGAACTTAAAACCAAATCACTTACAAATTAAATGTATTATTCAATAAATATCTGTTATTTTTCTAACTAGAATACGATGGTATATTGAATCACAATAGAGTTTAAAGCTTCGGGGCCAGTTTCGTCAGGTGCTGCACTCTTTATCCTTTTAGTTGAACTTTATATTGTCAGAAGTTGTCGTTATAGATTTTGAAATTATTTTATGGGGTATTATCTAAAATACCTAAATATCTTTCAATCTTAATTTTCGTTGCTGTTAAGTCATTTCATATAAATAACTAGTAAAAAGATGGAAAACTTTTTCGAGATTTCGGCTTGTCCGGACAGAACACACGAATTGAAACTACAACTTTTTAACCATCGAAATGGCTTTTCTGTACCCAAAAACATATGAAACGATACCACCACACAGAATTTTCAAAATGTTGACCAAAAACGTGACCCCGATGAACTAACTACAACTTTTAAACTCTCAAAATCACCTTTCTCGTACCCAAAAACATATAAAACGATACCCCACACTGAATTTCCAAATTTTGATCCAAAAACGTGACCCCGACGCGCTATGACTTTTTAACTGTCAAAATCAGTTTTCTCGTACCTAAAAACATATAAAAAGATACTCCACACTGGGTTTTCAAAATTTCAACCCAAAAACGTGACCCCGACGCGCTACGACTTTTTAACTGTCAAAATCAGTTTTCCCGTACCCAAAAACATATAAAGCGATACCCCAACCTGTATTTTCAAAATTTTGACCTAAAAACGTGACCCCGAAGCGCTACGATTTTTACTTTCTCACTATACTATAGTATAGAGAAAGTATAGTGATCGCAAAAAAAATCGATGTTGAGATTTTTGTGGAAATATCCGTTTTGGGACCCCCTGAGTCCAAAAAAGTGGTTTTTACAAAATGTCTGTCTGTATGTATGTCTGTATGTCTGTCTGTATGTCTGTATGTATGTCTGTATGTAGACAAAGCTAAAGAGAAAACTATTCGATCTATTTCAACTAAATTTGCACCAGACATGTCCAGTACGCCTGTATAGATGCACAAAAAAGGGTTTTGAACAATTTTGAAAAACAACCCCCTTTTTGTCCAAAAAACCCCAAAAAATCAGTTATTATTTTTTTTATAAAAAAACGGCTCTAACGATTTTGATAAAATTTGGCTAATTTGTAGCCTTTAATGTGCCCTACCATATACAAAAACCCGCATCTTTCTAAAAATTCTTGTTTAGCTAATAATAATAATAATAACTGATTTTTGGGGGTTTTTTGGCCATAAAGGGGGTTGTTTTTCAAAATTTTTCAAAACCTTTTTACGTGCATCTATAAAGACCTAATTGACGTGTTTGGTGCAAATTTTATCGAAATCGATCGAATAGTTTTCTCTCTAGCTAATAATAATAATATTTATTAGTTAATCGCCTACTTTAATAAAAGTATACAATGCTAGAGAGAAAACTATTCGATCGATTTCAACCAAATTTGCACCAGACATGTCCAGTACGCCTGTATAGATGCACGAAAAAGGGTTTTGAACAATTTTGAAAAACAACCCCCTTTTTGGCCAAAAAACCCCCAAAAAATCAGTTATTATTTTTTTATTAAAAAACGGCTCTAACGATTTTAATAAAGTTTGGCTTATTTGTAGCCTTTAATGTGCCCTACCATATACAGAAACCTGCATCTTTCTAAAAATTCTCGTTTAGCTAATAATAATAATAATAACTGTTTTTGGGGTTTTTTTGGCCATAAAGCGGGTTGTTTAAAAAAAATTTCAAAACCATTTTACGTGCATCTATGAAGACCTAATTGATGTGTTTGGTGAAATTTTTTTCGAAATCGATCGAATAGTTTTCTCTCTAGATAATAATAATAATAATAATATTTATTAGTTATAATCTCCAACTTTAATAAAAAACTCTCCTACCCCACCGTACAAGTCACAGTGAATCTGTTTAGTAATTTAAATGTATTTGTGAGAAAGTATGTGCTAGTTCCTGGTACCGTTTATTTAGCTTAGCTGTCGAAATCTGTTTTCCCGTACCCAAAAACATATAAAACGTTACCCCGCACAGAATTTTCAAAATGTTGACCCAAAAACGTGACCCCGACGCGCTATGACTTTTTAACTCTCAAAATAGGTTTTGTCGTACTCAAAAACATATAAAACAATACCCCCACACTGTATTTTCATAATTTTGACCCAATATTTAAAAAAATTTGACCCAAAACCTACGACTCACGCTAGAAAGCTCAAACAATGAATACTTAAATTTAAGTATTCATTGGCTCAAAAGCTTTTCAACTCTCCGCAATAAAATTACGAAGATTTTGGTACCACCTTGTTTTCTTACATTGCATTAGTTTTATTTTACATTTTTTTACAAACGTCTTTTAAGATTCGTTGGAAAAGTCAAACTGTTTTATTCTGTTCTTTGAGGTTAGTTACACTCTAAGAATGTTCTTCGATTGTAAACTAACCTATATTTTGAAAGGAAATAACAGTAGCAGTAGGCCTACTACTTGTGGTTATATAATAAAATTCAATCTCCTTAAGAAATTAAATGTTTTTTTACAGACCCTTAAATTAATAGGAATCCTATATTATATTATTATGAAAATAAATCACAAAAACTAATTTATGAAGTAATCTACCAAAATATCTCTACAGTATTAGAACAAATAATAGTTCACAATTTTAAAGTTGGTAGCAGCACTTTCCGGCCTGTGGCAAAATAATTACAAATAGTTTTAAATTTATCTACCAGGTGGCAGCACATTACGGATACTACATTTTTAATTTCGGTGCTCTGCTCTGTCATTTTTCTCAGTGAGGCAGGGCAAAAGAATTGCTGTCTCACTGAGGAAAGTAGGTTACCTACTATTTTTGCTGATCTATTTTGACAATGGTTCTGCCAATTATTAAAATTATGTTGATCGTAGTTGATACTTTAACTACTAGAAAGCGCTGCAATAACTATAGGAATAAATAATGGTTCACAATTTCTCTTGTTTCTTCTTCTGTTCCAGCCCTACTTCTTCACTCGTTCTCGGGATTGTGCCTTCTTCGGAGCTCCGGGACCCCCAGTATGCCAGTGATGTTTTAGGCATGGATCTTGGATTCCGATGATCGCCGGTCTCGAGTAGAGTCATCTTCAAGACCGCCACCGCTACACCATTAATGAGATTTTGTTATGTTTCAGATTGACTCTTACAGTCATTAGGGATATTCCCTAGACGCTGTTACTCCTCCCCTGTGAGCAGTTTGGGGAGAGGGGGATGGTTTAGTGGGTAGTGGGTCCGCGCGGCAGCGGATCGAGTCCCACAGTACCTCTCAGGCTGGCTGAGAGGTCTCTGTAAGAAGATTCCTCCCCTTCCAAAAAAAAAAAAAATTTCAAAGTTAGTAGCAGCACTTTCCAATCTGTAGTAAAATGATTATAAATAGTTATACTTTTATTTACCAGGTGACAGCACCTTACTGCATGAAGAGTAGCAGGATGGTGAGTTTAATTAATATGTACTATAATATTTCTAAAATTTAATATTAACTACAGTACATTGGGAGTTATGGGCATTTAAGTAAAACTTGTACTCAATGTAAACTTTTTCAAAATTATATAACTTGGCGACTATAAAAGGAAAGTTATGATATATTTTTTTAAATTATTCCGTAGATAAAATAAAATATTTGAATGAGACACTTTCAAAATTTCAATATCTTGTACGCCTATAGTTTCAAGAAAATAAATATAGAAAAGAATAAGGGATTTAAAAAATATATATATTTTTGGGTATGTCAGTGCATTTAGCTATCACATATTCAAGCAACAATACCACAAACTTAATACTTTCACAACTTTGATTTTCCAAACTCAAATCAAGAAAGTGTAACCATTTTATCATACAAAATATCAGTGAATATTTATAAATAATAACATTTATTTAGTATATTTAGTGAACAAGAAACCAGCACTACAGGTAAAAGTCATGAATAATTATTTAGATTTTAAAATTTTCACAAAATTCTT
This sequence comes from Philaenus spumarius, assembly GCA_018207615.1. Classification (NCBI taxonomy): domain Eukaryota; kingdom Metazoa; phylum Arthropoda; class Insecta; order Hemiptera; family Aphrophoridae; genus Philaenus; species Philaenus spumarius. Next base: position 274,584 of record JAGFPH010000361.1, read on the forward strand.
TAAAATAATTTCCAGATGCATTCAGATGACATACCTAAGCCTCAGAATTGATTTCCGGACTCATAGACATCGAAAAAGAACGAAAACCCGATTGTGTGAATTTAAGGTTTTCCACAATTTTGCTTTATGAGTTGACAAAATTTCAAAATCAGCTCAATTTAGAAAAATCGGTGTTTTTTAACTCAGGGATTGATGCTCTACAACTTTTATGGAGGGGGAGGGGACTGATAAAATTTGATTTTGGAAAGTTACAGCACATTGAAAATGGGTACCTAAAACACAGTTTTTGGCAAAGTTGGAAAAATTTGCTGTTTTTTGGATCCCTATAAAAATCGAACTACTGGACCAATTTTGAACTTCGTTTTTTTAATCAACGCGAAATGTTGTCCTCTTTAATTTACTACTGCACTATTTTTTACATAATATGCACCGTTTTTTAGTTATAAGCGAAAAACTGGAAAAGTCCGAAAATTTCGAGGTTTTTTGCCCCCAAAAGTTGCCCCCCCCCCTTCGAAGCAAAATTAGATTTGGCATACCCACACCATACCAAATAATCCTAGAAAAAAAAATATTTTGCCACAATTAATGTAAGCTGAAACCCCCCTATATACTGGGATGGGCTATTTAACAAATTTTATTTCCTGTTACATTGCATATTTCTTTCCAGGTATATTTTATAAGTAGATTAAACCAAATTAATAATTATGTTGTAGTCTGTATCCCATATAAGGGTGATAATATCATTTACATGTAGTTGTCAAGAGTGTTATTAATCAGGCTTCTAAAAATATTATTTTATATTTTACCAACAATAAGAGGAGGACACCAAAGTAACATAAATAATTGCAGTTTCAGTATTGGAGTTCTGTCGAGATCAAAATTTTATATTTTTTGCTGTGACTTTGGCCTATTGTATATTTTGGTTCAAGACAATATTCTTCACCAATAAATTAGGTTCATGTGGAATTTCCATCCATTCTGTTTTAAATTTTTTCTAATTGTGTCATTTAATTTTCATGATCCTGTAACGTAGTACTAATTTTTCAAATTCAATTTTTAATGAACGAACTTATTGTAAAATGGTGCTTTATCCTAAGAGCTCATAACATCTTTTCAGTTTAGTTAAAAATTATCGAAATATTTAAAAAAAAATTACATTTTTTATCTCTTCAAGTGATGAATATAATCGCAGGGGTAAACACATCTTATATTTTTTCATTATTCTTGTAAAACTATTTTTTTTTTAATTTGTTTGTAATTAAAATAAAAATTTGCCAGATTTTTCTTTATTATTACGGTAGTAGATTAAAGTAGGCCTATAGAAAAACATTGTCCAAATTTTTGGACCTAAAAATCCTTGTTACAAGCGATTTTGAAATAATAAAAAAAAAAACGCCTAAAAATATAAATAAATATAGACATACCTTTAAACAAAAGGGTCAGGACTTATAATAAACAAAATTGAAAAAAAAATGTGAAGGGCAATCAGTCTGTTGTAGTTGTATAACAAAAAATAATTTGTAATTAATAGGATATGAATTATTATACAATAGGTATACAGTTTAATTTGTTTTAGCCTTAAAGTGAAATTATTATAATTTAAACTTGTAAAATTAATGAAACATTGACATAATGTAGGTAGTCTAAAATTTTATTATTAGATATTTTGAAAAATATCTCTCTGAGAAAATACAATTATACTGCATTTAACAAATCATATTTTCTTTACTATAGGAGCTATTATGAAAAGACATTAAGAGAACTCCAACTTTTTAAAATTAAAACTCTAATACATTTCACAAACTAATGATTGTGACATTTTTTGTAAATGGTAATGGTTTATATTTATTCTATTTTGAATCAATACTTTATAGCATTTTTTGGAAGGATTTGACTTTTTATTAGAATAATAATTTGTAGTTTTTATACAGAAGAAATTTTGCCCTCAAATAGGTACTTTTAATTTACAATTTTTTGTGTTACTTAGGGGTTTCTCTAATAAATGTTTTACAGATCATTTATCATTCATTGTTGATTCAGACAAAATCGTTCATTTTGTTCCTTAATTTGACCTCATTCTTAAAGTCAAAAGGTGGACAACGTTTGTATAAATAATTATCCTACAAATTAAATCAATTTTATCGTGTAAACACGTAGTTTGATTTCTTGTAGGTAAATGAAATTTATAGGGCCACATTAAGTTAAATAATATGTCATTTCTTTATTTAATCAATCAAAACTTTTTAAAATAGCATAATGATACGGTTGCCATCTGTTAACATGGCAGTAGTCTACAACCGTACAACCCCCTAAAGTCATTGCGCGGGTTTACAAGTTGCAACACCTGGCTTGTTTAGTTCACATTTTCACCGTAATCTTAAATAGACGCTAGTGTTGAATCAGTAATGAGCGTTGATATTTTTGTAAAACTAGTTTTAATCCATATTTCTTTTGTTTACATATCATTTCACGTATACTGTGTGTCGCGGTTATTAAGAAGTGGTTAATTTAAGTACCTACAAGTTTACAATAGTGTTCTCAATTTTATTAAGTATTTTTATTTTACGGAGTCGTTTAATAACCCGCCATTTTGTTTAGTTAGTGTTTATGGAGAATGTTGAAGATTCAGGTAAACAATGTTAATATAATTGTTTATTTTGTTGAATGATTATCAGTGCGTAATAGTGATTTTATATTAAATTATAGCTTTTACGTTTCTATTTTGAAATAGTGGTCGGTTTTGCACAAAGTGTTTATGCGGCTTCAGTGTTTACAAAATTCTTCTAGACAGTTGTGATTAATGAAGTTTGTGTAGACATGACCTTAATCATTATTTATGTTTTCCCCATTTTTTCTTCACAACAATAACTGATAACCATTTCGATACTAACTATTTTCCATACATTCATCTAATGTCCATATGTTTTTTATTCAAATAACACACCTTAATCTTGAAAATATAATAGGGCTGCAGCTTGTGAACAGGAACTGTTGTAGGCTACTCTTAACTTAATTTAGTTAGGCCTAGGCTAGTTTACTCAGAATAAACTACAGAAACCAAACTTTAAAGTTGTTAGTATAGAATGATGTTTTACATAAATATTTAAAATAATTGCCTAGGAGTAAGTTAAGTTTACCAACTTACCTTTATTCCTTGTAGCTACCAAGAATAGGCCTAGACCTACGCTACATTCGAAGAGTATTAAATTAGGTTGGTTATCAGCTCAGAAAATCCCTTATTTTTACTTATTTTTGACTGCAACAACTTAATTGGTTCTGTATCTCTTCATGTAGTTTCACATTTTAAATTTCAGCTTTTTGTACTTATCACTGAATTGCCTAGGCCCTATCTTACATTTTTATGATGTTGTCGTGCAACTTAAGTTTAAAACTTTACCCAAAGAAACCTGCTAATTACCATATTTTTTAAATTAAAATTTAATGTAGCTTTCTCACTGACCAGGTAGTTTTTAAATAATGAGGATGGGATATCTAAAGAACACATATGTGTTCAAAACGTAAGGATTGATCACACATTAAGCTGTAGGGCTACAGTTTATTATATGAATTATTGATAAATGCTCCACTCCCTAGTTTTGAAAAATAGTGCTGAAAATAGTTTATCATTGCAAAACAGTTACCCTACATAGCCTATTGAAGAATTTCAAACTTATTTTAATTTACATATGTTTCACTTTAAATAAATGTTTCACACATCTATAACGTTACTCATATAAGTAAGAGTAGGTAGGCTACACAAATTGACAAATTTACAGTGTAGGCCTAGGCTATGCTTTCGATACTAGTAGAGAAGACTATAACCAGAGGTTTTAACAGAAATAGCCTAGGCCTACACTAAACTTCACTTTTTCTTAACTGTTAATCAAATTAAACATTTCACTGATGGCAGGAAATCAATTATACACAATCTAAAACAAGTACAAATTACCAAACCAAAAGTTGCTTATGCAAATTAACATAAAGAATCTTCAGCCATGAGTTTTACGCGTTCGTGATATGCCTAGAATAACAAACTTAACCAGTGTTGCCAGATTTGTTTTGACTATTTGCATGGAAGTAAGAAGTGTTACCAACAAACATATGATTAGAAATTATAAACATACTGCGTCGGATAGATTAAGTTAATTCCTTCTAATTTTTAAATATTCACAATTTTGCAATAGAAATAACGTTAAGAAAAGGAAAAGTGATTTGTTTCATTTATTTAGTGCAAATATAGCAAAAACGTCTTAAGTTAACTTATATTTCTGAGTTTTATTTCTCTCTTTATTTCCCGCGGATTATTTTGTTGTTTTTAGTGTCAGTTAACGTGTTCTTTAAGAATTTGAGGAAAATTTTTGAAAAACCTCTGGTTACCGTTTTTTCTATTTGTACCATGCTTTCTAACCTATAAAGTTATAAGTTGCCAACAACAATTTTTTTTAGAGAATTAAGTAGTGGTACCAGTCTATAGGCTATACTTGGAAACTATCTGTCAGTGTAGATTCAGGTTTTGTTATCTTTAGGTTGACATTCATTGGTTATAGAGAGTAGGGCCTATAGGCCTACAGACTGTAGTTTAGCCGAAATATTGAAAACAGCTTTTACTGCCAATGTACAGTTTATTATTGTGCCACAGTGCCTTGTGTCCAGATATATATTACATTCACATTTTCTTATAGGTTTGGCAACAATACCAATGAGGTCATGATTGGCGACTTTTTGTCACTGTAACGTGTCCTGCCATTTTGATTTAGAGAGTATGTACATTCGCATAGTAGAAGACAGTCACCTCATTTCTTTCTATTGATTACTGTATAAACATAATGTTGCTTATAACATAACATTGTTAATAATGTTGCTTATGCAATGGAAACAGGTTTTACGAGGCATGGTTTACTTGTTCAGTATAGGCTTATACATATATAACAAAAGCAGGAAAGACCTACATTGTGCTATAGATAATCTATTTAGAAACCGTCATATCCTTTCACTGATCCCCACCAATCCGGGTCAGACTGGCTGTACTTACGGGCATTTGGGAAAGTGCCTAGTGCAACCTAATAGAGCTCCGGTTTACTAGCGATTAATATAATGTTGTAGAATCTGAAATAAGTAGCTCGGGAGAGGTTGAAAGTTGTGCGTACCGGTACTACATTAAAACTAACTTAGACCAACTTTTAGGTGATTTAATTACACCACACTGCTAACTTAAAATTATAGTAGGCCTACACAGTTGGACTGGGCAACTGCCCTGCAACTGTCTGCGTCAAGTGCACACTAGCAACTTAAATTCAAAATGTTTATTTATCTGTTAGTTGACATTTAAATACATTTATTTTTAATTTTTCCTTACATCCGATACAGATACAGTACTCAGTTTTTTCCTGATAGGTTTTTATGTTGGCATTTTAGGTCAAAGGATGCATAGACCTACTCTAATTTAACCATTTGTGAAGAAAATTATAATTACTAATAATCAAACAGTGTCCTTGACAGATCAGAAGTCTAAAAAACTTATTTTTTTTTTTCATTTTATTTATAAAGCTGTTGACAAAATTTCAATTGTATAGCCATGGTCAAAGTATTTAAAAAACGTGCATTAAAATTTGAATAATAAAAATCACCATACATCTAATTACACAAAACTACTCCACAATCACTCATAAAAGGTAAATCATAATGGTAGATAGTAATAAAACTGAGAACTTATGTTAACAATAGCTTATATGGATTGAACAAAACACGTATGCCAGTCAGCTATACACAAAATGTCAGAGAACACAACAACAATAATTAAAGAAACAAAACAAGCAATAAATAGAATCCACAATACAATAAAATACACTGGCAATACCCCAACAATTCAAAACAACCAACAAGGATCTGGGCACAGCTTTCCCAGACTCATTCCTCTATTGCATAAACTCACCCACGGAGTAATAGCCACCTCTCACCAACAAATCCTTCAGATGTTTTTTAAAAGTTAAGTTGTTTTTTATTTTCTTAATAGACTCTGGGAGCCTGTTAAATAAAGCTGTTCCAGCCTGAGCAGGTAGTTTTAGATATAGATAGGCCTAAGTTAATAGGTACGTAAATAAAAAATTTTTCGTTGTCAAAGTTTTTCTTTTGTGAAATACTTTAAAAAGGTAAATATGCTTATCCCAAAACTTTTTTTTGTAATATTTTGAATTACTCATACTTTTACCTACCATACTTATAAATTCCCTATGACACTTTCTAAAGAAAATTGTATAGGCCTATATGACACAATATAATAATATATAAAAACTTAATTAAACCACTAAAAAGGTAGTATGGGCCCTGTAGCGAATCTAATGGACTTGGAGGGTTAATGGTGTATTATGTTAAGTAGTAAACAAAATTGTTAATCTCAGAAAAGCAATTTGCAAGCTTAATGAACAACAAAAGGTCTAAGTAGGCCTACAACTATATATTTTATAAAAACGTTTATTTAAAAAATACAGTTAGGCTATAATGTAGTACCGGTATTTCAAGGTTAACCTCTTTTGCCAAAGGTTTCATTTTATTGCTTTTCACATTAATTTCCATCTTTATAGTTTCAGTATTTTTATTGATTGTAAACTTATTGTGAATGGTTAATTCATTCCGGTTAAGTTACTTTCAATTTATTTTGTTTTAATGACTTCCAATTTGCAACCCACAGTGTACCAATGTATATTTTCCTGTAGGCCTGATGGTTTTGCTTTTATTTAACAATAATGGAGTTAAAAGAAATAGGGCCTATCCAAAAAATGTAAAACATTTCTGAAAGCCATTAAACCGCTGTAGTTATTATGCACCATTAAAATGTCTACAAAGATTTTTATTCTTGACATTAATATTCCTCTGTATGAGTAGCCTACTGTAAATAATGTTGCAGTCTTATAAGAGTGATTTTTAATAAGAATAATTTGTTACAAAAATCCAAGTATAAACATTATTGATACACACAAGTTTCAATTGAAAGAACAATATTAATTTATTGTTCTATATATAATCTCTACAGAGATCCAAGCACGGGGCATAAACGTGGTTTATGCTTCATTATAGAATTGTGACATATATATCCGTCTAAATAGTTTATAGTCTATAGCCTATATATTTTTTAAATTTATCATTGTTTCTTTTTTTTTGCAAGAACTAATTTTAGTTTTGGAAAAAGAGCAGAACTACAGGGTATAAAACGGATGGTTTTGAAATAACAGAACTCGATGAATTTTAAAGAAAAAAAATATTTGTTTCAGCGTACAAAAAGAAAGGTCAGCATCTATCATTTGATTTAACTTAGTCACTTATGGAAAATAATCCCACCTAGTGGCGTGGTATTGAATGCAAAGTTATCGCTAGTTTTTCGACTCAATGGCTTTTGGTTGATGAAACCCACCTGTTCAATAAAGACGTTTTTGACTCCTAAAGTGCGGGGTTTGTGAATATAAACACACGCTTTTTCATATACCCCAATAAAAAAGTAGTGTTTCCTGTGTGATTTAGATTTCATAAAGTAGATAAGGTTTTAAAAAATAACAATAATAATAATCGACCAAATATTTTTATTTTCAAAATTCTGTAAAGCAGACAACTAATTAATATAAAGTAAATATTTGTTGGTTGTTGAGTGGTAAAGATGTCAAGGTTATTATAGCATAAATTTAATTTAAAAAAACACTTAGTGAATAAACAAAGTTTATCTACGAGGCATTGGAGTCGACAGACAAACAAAATATCTGTCTTGTGGAAAGTGTATTGTTGCTTTAGGATAAAACAGATTAACATCCGCCATGTTTACAAAAATAATAATGCATCAGATGCTTCCAAAGCCTTGATGGAGGCGGATGTCTCGGCAAATGTCACCATTAATTTTTGTCGTTAAAATTTGGAGAGCTGAATTTCACAGCTAGCCAAGAGTGGTTGGCTAGATGAAAGAAGTTGCATGTTGTGTGCTACTACAATCACTTTAGAAAGCTTGTCCGACGGCAACAGTAAAGCGTCTTTAGAAAAACTTATTCCAAAAAGAGTTTGAAGAATTTATTAAAAAAGAACTTGCAGTAGATCAGGTTTATAATGCAGATGAATCAAGTTTATTTTACCGGATATTGCTGACTAAAACATTAGCGATAAAATTAGACCTCCTTATTTTTAAGCGTGGTCATCTGGATTGCAAGTAGTTCTCGAGACAGACAGCAGAGTCTTACCACCCGTTTTTCCACAAAAACTTCACCAACTTTTGTTACAGTAGGGTATATTTTTCTTGTGTAACTATGATTCTAATATTATTTAAGTTATAGTACAGTAGTTACTTAAAGGATATTTTCTGTAAGTACGTATGTATTTGATTTTTCCCCACATTCTCTGGTTAACCCGGGGGACCTGCTCTGGTGTTAGTTGATCTGACTAAACGAGCTACAGTATTTATGAACTTTACAGAAAATGTATGGAACAAACAAGTAATAGAAAATAGATTTTATAAGAAAACTGTGATTGGAAACTTCATACCCTTTCACTAGTCTCAACCACGAATATGTATTATTCATAGAAGTCATGGAAGGTAATTGTGCAGAGCAACATGACCTTATAAAGTTGCAATTTTGTTTTCATTATCGAAATTACACATATCATTGAGTCTAAAAACAAAAAACATTTCCGGGGCAGTCAAATATTGTACAAATTACAAGAGTTAGAAAACTCCCAAAATGCAGGTAAATTTCAGCCATTTTCTTTCTCTGTGTTTAGACTAAAGAATAGAAAGTAAAAGCTACGCTGACACCAAAAAGCTGAATAATAGTGATCATAAACAAAATATAAGATAGAAAATTCATGTGAAAATGTTTATTCAAACATCTTAATTAACATGGAATATTATCAATTCAAACGACCAATAAAACATTTGATATAATCTTAACAAAAGAAGGAACATTAATATTGACGATGTCAAATTGAACAGAATTGCTACAAAAAAAAACCTAAACTAAACTAACTTAAGTTCTACAATCACAAGTATGTTTTTAGTTTGTAGGCCTAAACATGTATAAGTTGGTAGCACTTCTTAAATATGAAAAATTTGGCAATGCTGTTTTGTCTATTAGCTCTGCAAGATGGCTGAAAGTTTGCTATCCAAATTTGGTTTTGTTGTTTGTTCTGTTATACTTGTTTTATATTGTTAATATTTTATTTGCCGCAGTCAGTGAATCATTTAGAGTTTCATTATATTTAAAGGAGTGAAGTCTTGTTTCTTTTTCCGTTAGAATTTATGGTCACCCTCATATACACTAGTATTGAGTAAATGATATGTTGTTAATGATATTATTTTGCTAGTTGTACGGAACCCTTGACGCTTGAACCAGAAGTTCCTACGGTTTAATAAGCCACAGTTAGATTGAGAATTTGTGAAATGCAATGTTTACCTATGCAGTAAGTTGAACATAGTGTTGGATAGCCAACTACATTGTGCGTTATATATGTTTTCAGATGGTTTATCTGTAGCACAAAGATGTTGACTGGTGCTTACAAGAGAAATGGTTAAAAACACTTCAACAAAACACTACGATATTGACTATATTTGCTTGTTCAAGCTGCATATTGTCACCATTCCTTTTGCCTGGGGATGTAAAGTAAGTGTGCTTCTGTTATTTTATTAATCTTTATGTTGATACGTTTAGGCCTCTAGTATTAACAGTCAGTAGAGTAGCTGCATCAAACATACACCCCATTGCCAATTTATTGCAATATAATTTTTGTATTAATATTAATTTTATCCCCAAAGCATAACAACGAGCGACGGTGCCATATTGTTGCAGAAAGAAAGTGAGGGCTGCAGAAAGATATCGTATAGAATAAACGTTTTTTGCAGGTCAAACACTAGGGAAGGGTAGTTTCTCGTTACCAATTCTCCATACCACTGATACTTTATATTTGGTATCAGTATCAAAAATCGATAGCCGAACTCGAAACTCGATACCAAGAGATACTCGGTTTATATTATCATTGTCGGATTTGCCAGTTCTCCGTATTTTGAATGTAATCTCCTGTATTTGCAATCACATTCTCTATATTTAAACTTAAACTCAATTCAGCATTTAACAATAAAAATATCAGTAGGAAAAAATTTAAAACTTCCTTAATTTGATGTATGTAGACATTTTCACTTGTAAAATGTTTAGGCAATTGTTTTGTTTAAGTAAAGGCTCTTGTTTTATTTGTATTCCTGCTTAGGCTTAGTTATTTGAACACAGGAAGGTAAAGTAGGTTCAAGGTCAACCACTTATGGATTCGTTTCTTATCGTGCCTACAGTATTTATAGAATTAGGGTGTCTACTGTGGCGAAAAGTTAAGTTACAAATTTTATAGATCGGTAACTAAACTATAATAATTCTATTTGTTTTATTTCGGATAAAACATTTTGGACATTTTCGGGATTTATGTTACCCGTGATTTGTTTTTTGTGGGAGTCCTGATGAAATGCCTTTGTTTTACTTGTTATTCATTCTTGCAAATAGCAACATTTAATTTCCACTTTTTCTACATTTTACAAGTGTTATCCAAATAACATTTTCGCTGACCTTATATCCGTTGTAATTTAAATTAAGTTTTATCGCCGGTATTTCATAGAAAAAATAACAAACTATCGTTCTCATAAATTATTTGTTATTTATGCCGATAACAATAACTTTTATAAATATTATTGGTATTAACTACTAAAAAGGAGAGGACCTAAAGTAGGCCATACGGTACTCCAAGTTCACTTTCATGTTTGTTGACTTAAAGTTATTGTTAATTAAATGTGAGAGGCTAGGTATTAATGTGCAACTGTTGTTGTGGCTTAAATTTTTCATAATTAATAGAACATAACTATGAAGCTGTTGCAGTTGCATAAAGCTGCAAAACCAGAAGAGATGAGACATGGTGTCCCCCAAGGATCAGTTCTTGTTCCGGTTTTATTTTGAATAATAAACAATCTGTCATCCGTTATTTGTGTGGATAAACTAAGCCAATTTGTTGATGATACTTTCAAAGAAAACTGAGTAAAGCATTCATGTAATCATTATCTATTGGAAAATAATTTATCAATTAATTTTTCTCCTTCGGCGCGTTTTGACATATAGCGTACGCTCAGGAACATTCCATCAGATGCTTCCATCTAGCAGCTAAACTTGAAACTATCTCGAAGCGATCAATATTTCAGCATAATGTTGGTTGATTGAAAAAAAAAACAAAACATATGGTACTTCTGTTGCCTTTGGTGACGAAATTAGTTCACCAGTGCAACAGCTGTTTTACCACACAAGTTTGTGATATTGTTGACATTATGTCTGCTTTGTCTTTGTTTACATTTGATCACTTATAGTGTGTTTTATGTTTGTTAGTTGATTGAATACGTTCAAAAATTGTGTTATGAATTTTTTATATTGGTTTTATTAGCATTTTCTTATGTGTTTTGTGATAAGGCTACCACACTAAAACTAACTTTGGACTTTTATGTATATATGTTATCACAAATAAACTCATGTGTTATTGATATTACCAAAAACAATATAATCGGCT
>JAGFPH010000361.1:304785-319269 GCA_018207615.1 Philaenus spumarius
CCCCCCTCAACCTTATACTTGAATTAAAGCTCTCGACGAGAAACTTTTGGGTAAATTGCCAGAAGTTAAAATTTTTTAATTTTGCAAGCACCTTTTGGGGGGGAAAGATTTTTTAGATATTAAAAATTTTTTCTTTTTTTCACTTTGAGCGCGTTTTATAAGAAAATGGTAAGAGATAGCAAAAAATGTTAAATACAAAAGTTGTAGAAAATTTAATTTCTGACAACGATTTTTCATCAGATTTAAGATCCAATCATCTGTTTAGCTACTATTCATCCGAGAAGGGAAGCTCCGCCCAACGTTCTTAAAGCTAGACGATTTCACCGATTCACTGACATTAATTATTAGGCACTTCCCGTAATCGTACCCCCCTCGACCTCATACTTGAATTAAAGCTCTTGACAAGAAACTTTTGGGAAAATTGCCAGAATTTAACATTTTTTAATTTTGGAACCACCTTTTGGGCGGGAAAGATTTTTTAGATTTTTTGAGATAGCAAAAAATGTTAAACACAAAAGTTGTAGAAAATTGAATTTCAAAGAAGAGATTTTCCATCAGATTCAAGATCCAATCATCCCTTTAGCCGCTATTAACCCAAGAAGAAGCTCTGGCAAACAATCCTTCAAATTTCCCATGTTAATCTTATGGAGATAATGTTTAATGAGCTTCAGTCAGCTGCCAAATAAAACAGCTGATTTGTGCTCGGTCACCTATGTACAAACGTGCCAAAGATTAACGAGATTCTTTAGCGAATTTTCCAATTGCGAGCGAAGTGAAGCAGCCATCTGAGGCCGAAGGTCCAGGGGCAGAGCCCCTAGTATACAATATTGGTCAAAGAACCAACTTATAGATAAACTATGTTAATTCTCTAACGTTAGGCGTTATAAAAATAAAATTTAGTAGTAAATTAACTTGTTAAAAATAATGATGTAGTCGAGAAATTTCCAAATAAAATTAAAAAAATTGTTCAAATTAATAAAAAGATTATATGTGGATTATTCTTTGCTTAATACTCAATTCACTATTCACTATTCAATACCAATTACAAAACACTCTCTGTTCAAACTACTTTACTTTCAAATCAAAAAACTAACACTTAACCTCAAAAAAACTTACTTTGTTTACTTTTGAGAAGTCTATCAATCCTCCACATATAATTTCATCTATGCGTTATGACGTGTCATCTGTGACTATATTGCCCAATCCCGCCAACCTACCTCATGGTGCAAAGTTTATTATAAAAGATTGCATCATGCGTGGCAAGCATCTTTTCCCGCAATATAATCTCATATGCTTCATTTCTAATAATTATGCATATCTTAATTTACACAAACATTCTATTTCAATTTGATTTACCGGGGTGTGTTTCGTTGCTGCAAAAGTACTCCCTACACGGACAATTGTGGGTATCAATGAAATTCAAAGCATTGTGACGAATAACTAAACCTTTTACTTGCTCATCTTCAATAGATCTTTATACAAGAAAAATTTATCAACAACATATGAATTACAAAACATAATCTTACAACTTGAAATTAAAAAAAAAATGAGACGCAGTTTTGATTTAGAATAAAGCTATGTGAAGAAATTGAATTTAAAATGCAGACTGAAAATTATCACATACTATGGCCATTAACATTTACAGAATTGCTCAAAAGGTTCAATATACACTTAGGATTTCTATGATATTCTTTTATACTTGCGTTCACAAGAAGTTCTATGTAGCGTAAATTGGCGTCACATGGTCACAAACAGTTAAGTTACAAATCCTCAATAATCACTCGCTAAATCACAACGATAAAGCGTATATAAACGATACGTTGTTAGAAGTTTACATTACTACACAATTCACCACTCTCCAATAAACAATCCATATTTTGCAATGAATTCACAATTCACACAACGCTAGCAATACTGTTTAATCTCCATCTTGCAAGAGAAGTCCAGCCAAACCATGCCGTACAAGGCCTTCAGAAATTATTCGTCGCTTACCATCGCTGCTTTCAATTTTGAGTCTGTGTTCTATATCACTGTAGACGTTTATACTGTTATATTTTTTTAACATGTGAGTAGTTCTTTTAATAATTATCTCTCTTTAAATATGTTATAAATGTTTGTTATGTGACCTTAACATTATTTTACTCTTTTTTTTTTTATATGCTCTGTTGTTTTGGTCAATGTTCAAATTTTCCACATACGTATATAACACACTTTTGTTTACCAATGTTTTTTCCTATCCATTAAAATTTAAGTCTGCTCTTTCAATTTTATATTATAGTCTGCTTGTATTCTTTATCTTTACATTTATTAAGTTATTAAAATTTACTTGTTTAGCGTCTCTGATTTATTTATATATGTATATATAATTCATTAAATTTTGATTACTGAATCTTGCGTCTCTTTTGTTACTAGACCATCATTCTTTGTTTAGACGTTATGGGAATTTACTTGTCTCATTGTAATTTTCTATCACACGGATTGTGTATGTCACAATTCACTTAATAATTAAGGATGTTTATAGACTTTTTGAGGTTTCATTGAGAAATTCGTCATTTGCAATTATTTTGGTATATACTGAAGATGTGCTTTTCAATAATATTATTAAAATCAGCCCAGTAGGTCCATATAGATAGGTGAGTCGGCAATCATGTAGCAGCAATCTTTTAAATCAGTTTTTGTATGGTAGGTTCTACATCTGACAACAGGAACTTTTATAATAGTTGTTTGCGATAGTAGCGTTTCATAGGCTGAATCACCCCCTGATCACATCAGTTGTAGAAAACTGTTAACATTTGGGGGTAAGAAGAGAACTTTACAACAGTTAGTGTCCAAGACCTACACAGGGATGGGTAGGCACGTTATAAACAATGAATATGACATTATTTTTTCCCCAAATCCTCTTAATGTTTTTTTAACTATTGGAACACTCTTTGAACTACTGTAGAGTCCAGATATTTCGAGTTGAATGGGGCCGAGAGTACCTCGGATTGTGAAAAACTCGAACTACACGGAATATGTAGAGGTTAAGATGAAAACTACTATTCATAGTCCTCGTACCTCTGAAAAAAATAAAGTTTTATTAAATATACACTATTTTGTATTGAACACTGAGGTAAAAAAGTAATTTTATACACAGTAAAAAAAAATAGAAACTTACTTATTAAAGAAATCATAAATAGTTTTTTGTTCAACTAGCCTACACTGCAACGTTTACGAGCTGCGATGTCACGCCAGAGGGATAAGGTAGTGCCGGGAAAAGTTTGTTTCGATGTTATTTTTGTATATACAGTAGAACTTGGATAATTCGAAATTACCGTTAATTCCAAGTTTCAGATCGGTCCCTTGAACTTTATATGATATCAATGTGAAACAATTATGAAGAATTCGAAATCAACTTTTTTAATTCGAAGTTTTTTTTCACCTCTAAAAATAAAATCTTGTGCTGTGAAAGGGATCGCTGGAAAAATAGGTCACTGTCTGGTAGAAAAGGGGCTGGACATACGGGGCAGGTCGTACGTGTTTGTATACGTATTGTAATTCTAGACGAGGTACAGGTTTCCAAGAATTTTGCCTTCCGAGAATTCTCTAGATACCGATACCGTAGTTTGTCATTGATGCTCTGCCTAATCTCTGTCTGTTGTGAAATCTCGACCAAACCTTTTGTAAACAGAACAGAACAATCATATTGTTTATTGACACTTGTACTGCGTATAACTCTTATCATACTTAAATGAACAACGTTACAGTTATTTTTTTTCCCCCGAACATGACTTTAGGTGTACAGGGTCATTCCAAATCAAATCAAACAATACTTAAATAATTTTGAACGTTGACAACTCAGATTTTTCTAATTTTTGGTACACTTATAGTAGAAGGGATGACACGCCCATTATGCCAAACACATTCCCTAGTCTGAGGGTACTGTACTTGCCACACTTACACTATTATTTAGCTGTTCAATAATTTCCAGTTTGTCACACATTGTTGGCAAGATATGATTTCTTTTTTGAACACATGTTTCACTTCAAACAGTCACAGTTTGAATCATATACAAGACAACAGACGCTAGAGATTCTGTAGTGAACCATACACTGTACATTAAACAACAGAGGCAGTGCTTGGGAATGCACGCTCACACACTAGCTTTATACTGTCCGCAGTAAGATTGCTATCCACTGTTCATTCATGGAAAGACGAAAACTCGGCAATCATTTTTCTGAAATATCGATATATATATAATTGGGACTCTACTGTATATTGTTTTAAAACCATACAAGGGGCAAGAGTTGCTTAAGAAATAAAGTTTACAGAACTAAAAACAATTCTTTTTGTATTTTATGGCCATTCACTTTAATATTTGCCTTTTTTTTCAGGGTGGACTGAAATTAAAAATTTCTGCTCTGAAGATACCGAAACGTAAACCTCCTAAAGAAGAATCGAGTAGTTCGACTGACGATGAACGCGATGATTCTTCTTCCGACGAAGCAGAAAAGTCTTCCGACCCCGGCCACAAAGTCGATAAGTATCCGAGGAAATCAAGAGAACCTACAGAATCGGTCAAACCTATCGTCAGGGAAGACACGCCCGTGAAATTTGAGAAAAAGGAAAGTCCTGTCAAAGTAAAAGAAGACGAGGAAAAGGATAAACGCAGTGTGAAAGTACGAGAGGAAAAGAAAGAAACAAAAGAAGTTGTGATAAAAATACCGAAACAGCCCGTGGAAGAAAGAGCGACAAAGTCGGTGGAAGTTAAAAAAGAAAACAATCGTTTAAGAAATAAAGCGGATACAAAATCCGATGCGAAAACGGCAAAGACTCCGACTAAATTGAAAGATGTTAACAGTCGGGTGAGCGAAGGGTCTAAAGTGAACAATGTTAGGGCGAGTAAAAATACCTCGCCAGTGAAAAGTGCGGATAAGTCGTCGGTTCAGAGTGCACAAAGTGGTACGAGTAAATTGCGAAGTGTTCGGAAAAAACCAGTTCCACAGGAGACAGTTCGGACTCCAAATAAGGTAAGGGAATTTATTTATATTGTGATTAATGATTTTGTATTTTTAAGGTTAAGTTTATGCTAGGATGTTGTGCTTTCTGTTTATTGTAATTCAATTTAGCAAATTAATGTTAAAAATCAATTTCCTCCCGTGGTAGAACTGATTTAATATTGTTATCGAGTAAAGTAGCAAAGGCGACTTCCAGTCTGCTAAGTTGGATCTGCTCTTTATTAGTAAAAAAAATAAAGATTGCTGTTGAAATGGATTCAGATTTGTTGCTGACAGATCTGGCCTTTTAAGCTACACAACACATAACCTGTAAAAATACTTCCTTGATGATGACATATTTTGATTTTGTGCTGCTCACATGACTTTTCTGGCTTTCAAGGATGTTAAATGTCTCTTTGAGGTCATTCCATATGAAATCACCAGAGGCCTTAACCTCTATGTCTCGGGATTTACATGATTTTTTGTGACCTACTAAGAAATTCTACTCCAAGAGTCTTTAAGAGTCACTAAGAAATTCTTTGTGACGAAAGAAGATGATTCGTTATACCTACTAAGAACATTACAAATCTATTTTTTCTTCATATTTTCTACTTAAGTAGTTATTTTTATATCAATTTTGGAAAATTGCGGAATTAACCGAATTTTTTTTATCAGGAAATGCTTGTAGATTTACAACCAATAATGCTAGAGGGATGTTTGATAGTTCAATTTAAAGTTTATTGTTTGGTCTTTTATTTGATATGTAACAAAGTAACATCAAAACAAAAATTTGTTTAGCATACTTGTTTTTCTAAATTAAAATTGTTTAAATCTCGGATACACCATCTTTTAGATTAAAAAAAAGTGTGTCATTCCGACATATATTGGTTAGATGAAGCCAAATTTCAAGGCGGGACAGTTGGTTATTATTATGTAAATAGTAAATTAAACATTTAAGTTGGTTAATAAATAGTAATAAGGTGTTTAAATGTCTTTTTTTAATGAAAAAAATATCTTAAAAGGGAATTTTAGTTAAATAGGAAACAATTACAATCATTATCCTGGCTGTACAGTACAAGTGTGTAAATAGGTTTGATTAACAGAAAAAAATGGAGTTAAATTTAAAAAGATATTTTCTAACTAAAATGTTATTAAAATCATACCCAAGAGGTCAGAGAAGAACAAGAAACACGTAAGGACATTAATAAGTTGTTATTTTATTAGTTTTAATCAAATTTAGTTTCTTTCAAATTCCACTAATTTTTGCGATGCTGTGTTCGCCAACGTGAAAAAGTTCATAACTCCTAAAAAACTTATGATGTCTCAGTGATTTAAAAACTGCCTGAATCAGTGAAAAATAGACTATAATCAACTTGCCCTATTAATGCTCTAGGAATGCTTTAATAGGAAACTCCGGCCTTAGGATCGCTGGTTCAAGGGAGCCACCCGATATGGTCACAAAAAAAAAAAGAAGAATTCCCCAAAAACACTGTACAGGATTTAAAAAAATGAACTACATCACTTGATAGCCAACAAAACCAAGATATGGCATGCCAAATTTAATTAATTTACATTAAATAATAACTTGGTAAATTCAGTTCAAAGTTGAACGAACTATACAAGAATGCAGCCCCGCTGAATGTATGTTGCTAAAATGTAATACAAATGTTGTATTTAAGTAAATCAAAATATATCGCGAGTTGGTTAGGGAAAGTGAGAAAAAATCATGGGAAGTCAGGGAAACGAACTTCCACAATTCTGTAGGAGCCCTGGAATTCTGTAGGCCTACCTACAATTTAAAGAAAAAAAGGTAGGCTATTCCATACTTTGCAGGAAAACTATTAGTACGGGTGTTATAATAAAAATTAAGGCATTTGTTAGAATTAATATATCCAGATGAGATCTTTTGTCCACAGGTTCTTTTTATCATAAACATTGTAGAAAAATTCTACCAATTTCCATCCTCCAGAAGAGGGGTTGAAAGGATAGAGGTTGTTGTAGCGGGAAAGCGGTACATTTTTTACCTTATATCAAAGGTTGTCATACAAGAAATCTTCCTTCAAGGGAGTCTACCCCAAGCTAATCTACTAACATGCCAACGATTCAGTGGACCTGAATGTCACTGGTTCTGAATGATTTACCTGGTGTTAACAACAACGCATTAACTTTTTATGTAGGCCTACTCAATATATTGAAATAACCAATAACAATAACCACAGTGGGAATAAATTATACATTCATGGTGGACCAGTTACAGTAGGTACCAACCATTACTATACACAAAATGAATAAAAATATATTTCTTATGATTATTCACTAAAGTTTGAGGATTTGGTGTATAAGTACGTAGTACAGGTAATATAAGATTTTCATTGGAATTAATAAACCCAGGTGAGATATTTTGATCATAATCATTGTAGCAAATGTTTTCCAATGTACGCCCCCTGGAAGTTGGGAGAAGAGGTTGAAATGGTGCAAAACGATTTTTTTTGTGCTACAGCGGGAAAACAGTGGACTTTTTTAACATAGGCCTACATTAATGGGAAAAGTTGTAGCTACAGAAAATACAACTTTTTTTGTTCTGCATGTCTTCCTGCTTAAGAAAAATGCAATGTAAGTCACGATTCACCTGTATGTATGTATACCAGAAAAATAGTTTTCTGAGAAAGTCCACTCTTTTCATGACTTGAATTTTTTATTTTTGCCAATTTTTTTATTTCACTGTGAAGTTTTAATTCAGGCTCTGAATTGTTTAATAATGTATGTATAGAGGGAATTAAATTACCTATGTGATGTATAAGCATTTTAAACTTTAATTACCCAATTATTTCTGTGTACTAGACAAGCTTTACTTCATTCGCAGTCTCCTGAAAGTTTGAAATTCCTCCTTTTATTAGACAAAAATTGATATTTATATTATTTATAAATAACTACTTTTAGGCCTTCTACAAGACTGAAATTTTACCACTTATTCTACAGGATATTTCTGCGTGTTTCGGTAGATTTATGTTTATAAGTTTCCGTAGATGCAAACAAATAAAAAAATAGTTCAAAAAAGGAAAATTATTTTCCAGGATACGGAAAAAATAAGAAAAAGGCCAAAAATTAAAAGTCATGTAGAAACACCGACTCTATAAAGCTACAAGGTCATTCGGGGTCTTAAAAAAATGTGTTTTCTTAAGGTACTACAAACTTTCCCAATTAATGTATGTTAAAAAAGTACACCATTTTCCTGCTGCAGCAACAAAAAAAACTAAAAAAGACATCAAATACATATGCCTTCTTTGTCCCCTGGTTTCTGCATTCCGAAGACCTCTCTCCTTCCGTGCTCCAGCATGTTGTATTCAAAGATGATGTGCCTCGCAGACTCTGGAAACTATTCACAAACCCGACAGCTTTAGTCACCGACCACTGTTGCTGGATGCTTCCTGAACTGACCATGTCCAGTTACAGCTCCTCTCAGCTGTTGTCGGTTGTGAGCTTAGTGCTTGGTCCCTTGATCAGTCGTTTACTCTATGCGTGCCCGGGTATTCTGCACCATCTCTGCCGGTGCTCTTCCCTGGCCCATGCAGCACATTGGTTCCGGCCCCATGAAGGGTGTAGATGCTCTTTTTTTTACGAGGGTGTCTGCTTCTCATTCCCTTAAATGCAACGGTGCCCTGGCACCCATCTCAATGTCGCCATGTTTTTTGTGGACAGTTTAGATAAACATTCCTTCACCAGTGATTGAGTCCAGTGCTTTAAGGGCTGCTTGACTGTCAGAGAGAATTTGTCTATTTGTGTATCCTTTCGACAAACCTAAGTTTGCACAGAAAGTGTTCACTAAGATTTCTGCTTTGAAGACTGCAGTGTTGTTCCAGTCCATCAAAGACCCGTCTGAGTTTCAGACTAGAGTTCCTTTGGCAGTTCTGGGTTTGTTGTCTCCTTCCCAGTCTTCTCGGTTTCCCAGGATTACTGAAAAGGGTCTACCGAAGACATATTCAGTGTGTATAGCGCTGGTGTTAGTATGTCATGCTCCAGGCATGCCCGTCTGCCATTCGTTCACACTCGTCCGTCTGCATGAAGTTACCCTAGCCTTTGACATTATCTAGGTTTTCTAGAGGCGGAAGTCCAAGAAGCAGCTCAGAAGAAGTACTCAGTGTGTATAGCGTTGGTGTTACTATGTCCTGCTCCAGGCATGCCCTTCTGCCATTCGTTCACACTCGTTCGTCTGTGTGCAGATATCCTAGCCTCCAATATTATCTAGGTTGTCTAGAGGAATAAGTCCAAGAAGCAGTTCAGAGTCAAACTCAAACATCTGCTATTTATTTCACCTTATTTTAATAGACCAGAAAGTTTTGTTTTCAAACAACGATGATAAATGGATACAATTATGATTAAACGTTGAAACTTGTTTTGTTTATGAATTGTCTAAACATACTCCAATTATACTTAATTGGTTCTCTTAAATTTAATGTGGGGATAATGATGGTAGGCCTAATTCGATGCTTAATATAGCACTTTACTGTTGCTAATTGCACTCTCATGTAACAACAATATTACAGACAATTGTTATCAGTTCATAGCCTATATACAGGTTTTTTTTAAAACTTACCACGTCTATTATTTAATAAAACGGAAAGAGATAAATAAATCTGATTTGGGATCTTGTATGGCTTTTTACCTTCTGTTACATCAAATTAAAGCCCTTTAAACCTTGAATTTCTGTAGTAATTGAATATGAATTGGCTAATGCAGTTGTTGGCACCGCTCTGAAAAGTTATTTTTTAAGATATTTAAAAAAATTTATGAAAGAGATATCCAAAATCTGTTCTCATCTTATGTTGATCTTCTATGAGAACTAAAATTATTTGACAAAATCCCCAAACAAACTCCCCATGTCAACAATTTGTATTGAACACATAATATGACTTGTGAAACATAAAGTTAAAACCCTTTATGAAACATGAATTTCTGTGGTAACAAAATAAAAATTGCATTACATATTTCACGTTGAACTGAGAACTATTTCAACCACTTTTTCAAGCCACAAGTAAAGAAATTAAAGTGAACATGCAGTATGCAATCAAAGGCAAACATTCTTATTTTTCTTATCGGAGAATAAGATAAAGAGTTCCTTGTTATCATTTTATGATCGGGTAAACTTGGCTCTGGTTTATTTCATGGTGTTAACCTTCTCCAATCTGAAATATTGAACTTTGTAATAAATTATTGTTTTCACGGTGCTTAACCTATCTTAATGAAATTGTAGGAAATATTTTACAACATACAGTAACACTATGGCCGACAAATGGGTTAGCCGATTTTTTTTTCTTTCCACAAGAATTCATGGTTTTTGAGGAGGCTTCAATTTGATGTACTACAAGCCATTTGTGTCCACTACAAAATTTTAAGAGGGAATAGGGGTTTTGAGATTTTATAAATAGGTTTTCCTACGTTCCCCCTGATGGTGAATAACTGTTCCCAGAACAGATTTTACTCTATTTCTGTCTACTAAATAAGTATAAAGTTAAAGAATAATACAAAATATAATTTGTTTAGCGTAGCGATTGTTAGCTGATATTTATTTTCATACCACAGAAGTTCATAGTTCTATTTGATGTTTCACAAGCCATATGTGCCCATTAATAATTTTTTAGATGGGGTGGTAGAAAGCTTGGGGTTTCGGGAATTTTGTAAGTAGGTTTTCTAAGATTCCCAATGACGGTAAATAACTGTCCTTAGATCAGACTTTGTATATCTCTTTCCATGACTTTTATTTTTTTGGAAATTTCGCTGATGTTTTTTCTGATAAACGCATGCCTTGAATTGTGTATTAACATATATGTACTGGGGGAATTAAAGTGTGATATATACAGTAAGACCTCGATAATCCAGCAGACCCGATAGTTCGGCATCCATCATCTTGAAAATGTGCACTCATTAAAAATGGCAGTTTTTGTAATTATTGAATGATTTAAGCTCGGTCTACACTGTCTGTTGGCTCCGCATCCGTTAAAAACAGTGTGTAAAATGCTACTGCTAAATAAAGTTGTCCAAAACAAACATTTCAATCAAAATTTCTCCTAAAAATCTAACCGATTCAAAACAATGTGCTCTCGTCGTCCTTTAAAAACGTTAAAGGGACCGTTTAACACTTTCGTTGCTGACAGTATTTTGTTGAGCGTATTCCACTTAATGAAGATTATTTGAACAAATTGAAGTCTTTGGAAAAAAATACATTGAATTTCTTGTAAATAGTTGTTCGATTTAAAACTGCTATCAGGATGTCTCCTAGTTCCCAGAAATAAAAATCAGTGACTTTTCTGTGACTTTTAGAGTAAAAATTTAAAAAATCTAGTTTCAAACAATCGCGCATCAGTACGCCGCAACTTGTCTGCTCCGCTGTTCCCTACTATGCCCATACTCCCTGCTTACCGAACGCTGTTCCTGTTTATATTCATGTTTCAACAAAAAAGACATTGAAACAACATAAAACACATAATTACTCCGCTTCATATATGATCAAAATTATTTTAAAGGCTAGATATGTCTTTTAAAAATCTAATCAGGTTATTATAGGAAAAGTATTTTATCATCTTGAAGCCCGGGGCTATGATTGCAAATAACATCAGCGTGTCACTCGCACGATAGTGTACGGAACCTTTTTTTTTATATTTGTTACAATCCAGCGCTCAGAGAGCTTATATTATAAATATTTTATGTACGAAATGATTTTGTTTTAAGCTTTTAAAATTTATTTCCATGACCTTTTAACAAAATACGTGTCTTTTCCATGACTTCCGTGATCCCTTACTAAAATCCGCGACTTTTCCGTGACCAGTAGAGACCCTGGCTTTGCACGGTTTGGAAGCGAAAGGGGTTCGAAGAATTTGTGACAGGCTGGAGTAAAAATAGCAAACCTCCACCACGTACTGTAAGCTACTGACTAACGGAAGCCAACAATAAAGGGGAATGTAGATGTGCCTACCTGAGGCCCATCAGTTAGCGACAATCTCTCTACGCAGTTAATGTTACGTAGTTTCAACGTGTAATTTACGTGTTCATACATCTGCATTTTTTTATGTTTTATTCCCTGTTTAAACAATTTTAAAGGAAGATCTCGATAATCCGGCATCACCCCGGATCTCCGAGCGTGCCGGATTATCGAGGTCTTACTGTTTAAACATTTAAACTTTAATTACCTAGTTATTTCTGTGTCAATGCAATGTACTAGACAAGCGTTACTTCAATCGCAGTCTCCAGAAACTTTGCAATTCCGTTTTTTTTTAGACAAAAATTTATATTTCTAAATAACAACTTCTACTACAAGACTGAAATTTGGATCACTTATTCTACAGATTTTTTCTGCATATTTAGGTAGATTTATGTAAGTAGCCTGGAATAAAAATAATAAAAAATCGGTTCACAAAAGCAAAATAAAAAAAGTTGACACTACACGTTGTGTCCTTAATTTCAAAAAGTCATCATACTCTTTAAAGTAACACAAAAGTGAAAAAAACCCTTGGCGTATGTTTTAAGGAATATAAAAAAAAATACCTTTGCAAATTTGCAGAATTTTTTACATTTTAATTTTTTGATCTATGACAACATTTTAAAAACTGAGTTTTTGTAGTTCGTTTACATTATTCTTTACTTTAAAAAAATAGTACAAACCTATTAATGCATAATTTTAAAAACTACCCTTTTCAGTGTAACATCCTCTTAATCGAACTGAAAGAATGTGACAAACTGATACTGTTTTTGTATGATGGAAACTAGTAACATCCCATGAAATATCACATGCAGATTGATTTTATGAGAAAAAATATAAATTCAAAGTACTAAGTTTAATGAGTTATAGAACTAGTGTAGGCTATATGATTTGTTTTGAGGTTAACAGTTTTCGAAAATGTATATTTTTACAATTTTGTTTGTGTGCTTCGTTTCTTTAGAAGAAACTTAAACAAACAACAAATTATACCTGGGTATATCTTTAGGGATTTTCAACATGGCAAATGTACAGATCCTACAATTAAACATTTTACTCAAAGATCTTAAATACATTTTGGAAAACAAAACAAAACATCATACATTTTATACTGAAATCACAAATATTTTTAATACAATCATTTAGGCAAAACTAGGTTTCATCGACAGTAGGTCTATATGTGTAAATTAACAGAAGCTCAAACTTTTATGGTTCTATTAAAATAGGAATAATTCAGACCAATAGGCCAAGATAATAACAGTTTAAAATATAGTTTAGTATGATGTAAACAGAAAGGATTGTAAAAATAAATACTTTTTCAACAATTTCTAACCCCAAAGCCGATCATACAGCATATTATTAGCCTATATTAGTTTTATAACCATGTACACAAACAACCAACATGTAAGAAGTTTGTTTTGGCTGAAGATGTAAACATAAACCCCAAGGTATAATCTAGGATAGGTTTTTTAAAGTATATATGGGCGAAATCAGTTGTATGCCTGAAGTGGGGTTTATTGTTGACAGCTGTTTTTTTTTTTTTTAATAACGTAACATATGTCTTTAATTACAGTTGTGTATACGACAATGCACATGCGCTATACTATATTGTTACTCACGGACTTACATATACTCGCTTTTATAGTACTGTAATCGATTACCGGTAATTGTAAAATACTAGACCCATTACTCTGTTCTGTGTAAAAACATTTGCAACATCTGTTTGTAATAAACACTCCCAACAAGAGTACATTTACAATTCAGATTATACTCTTGCATGGCATTTGCATAGTGATGGGGA
Organism: Philaenus spumarius; assembly: GCA_018207615.1. Taxonomy (NCBI): domain Eukaryota; kingdom Metazoa; phylum Arthropoda; class Insecta; order Hemiptera; family Aphrophoridae; genus Philaenus; species Philaenus spumarius. The sequence goes on from JAGFPH010000361.1 coordinate 318,533, forward strand.
TATATTTACATTCGGTCCAATTAGTGAAACCATGGTAAATTATCAAATACTGCAAACAGGTTTGTTCAAGGGTTCAATGTTGGGATGCTTTCTGAACACAAATCTGTGGACACTGTTTTTGCATTGTAATGGGCAAGGAGAGATTAAAATTATCTAGACACCTTGTTCAGTTTTGTAACAGATTGTATTGTTAGCGAATTTCCATAGGAAAGATGAGCTATTTCAGTGACAGTTATATTGAGACCCAAGGTCCGGGAGTGGTCAATGAACAATGATCATGGTCCGCAGAACACGTTTTAAGTCGTTAAAAAATGTATATACTATAATATGTATTTATGTGTTTGCACTCTAATGGCCGCATTTTACGTCCGATTTTGTCCAAATTTGATACACAACTTTTCAAAGTCGCTCGGACTAGATCGTTAGCCAAAACATCCCATTAACCGGAATCACGTTTTTTACCCGGAAGTAACCGTTTTTGAGATTTGCCATACTAGAATCAATGTTTGGGGTTTTATGTAAACAATTAAATGTAGGAGATAATTCTGCACATTTAGTTTTTTTTACACAACTCTTTAGCCCGTCCGGTTCCCTCAAAATCGATCAAAATGTAAAATGCCATAAAAGTATCCAGTTCAAATCTACGAGGGGGTTTTCTGATCCGAGGCCGCAAGGTCGAGGTTCAAACATTGAAGCTAGTTTGTCCGCTTCGAACGAAGCGAAGCAGTCTATAATCC
>JAGFPH010000361.1:322614-333876 GCA_018207615.1 Philaenus spumarius
TAGAGAAATTGCTACGTACACACACAGTACACACTGCGAATGCGTTGACAGAGAGAGTAGGGACGATTCTCCACTCTTTCCTTTCAACAGCCGGTTGAAGTCGGAGAAGGGGAAACGTTTCGCTTTTCGTCTGATCCAGTCCAATTCGCTCTACCGTGCCTAAAGAAGTTTGTTTCACTTCAAAAGTATAATTCATAGCCAAAATCTTCCGGGAGCTAAGTTTATGGAACTGTTTGGCAAAGTAGGCCTACTGAAAAATAAATAACTTTTTGTCTATAGCTCCGATTTGGATGCAGTATTCTGCATCGTGTTCAGAAAAGTGCCAGGAAAAAAGTCTACACTGTTTCGGGAGAAAGCGGAAATGCATCGCGGGTGCATAAGCGCCCCGAGAGGATATTTTCAAGTCTGTTCCGCAACTCAACACATTCATCCATTGCCCCTTCCCTCCGGGGGCATTTCGCATGGTCAGAAATAAAATCAGCCCTTCCCACAAACCCCCGAGAGGGAATTTTCAAGTCTCTATAACAACTTCACAAATTTCCCTCATCGCCCCCTCCCCGGTGCACCGGGGGAATTATGCATTGTCAGAAATGAGATCAACGCCCCCAAAAACCCCGACTACCGATTTCCGCGGCTTTTCATCCATTTTTAGAGGTTACCAAAAAATGATGCACTTTTGGATGCATTTTATTATGCACCCGCGATGCATTTCCGCTTTCTCCCGAAACTGGTAATATGTCGACTTTTTTCCTAGTATTTTTCTGAACACAATGCAGAAACTGCATCCAAATCGTAGCTGTAGGCAAAAATTGATTTATTCGGGTCGAAAAAGTACTAGTTTGCCTGGTCTATACTCATACTTACTCGAGGAACAATGTCCTGAAGTTTGGGAACACTGTTCTGACTTTTTCCTTTAAGCACAGAAAAACGAAAAAACTAATACACTGGTAGAATTGATAAACTCCTTTTTCGAAGCCGGTTAAAAGTTAAACAGGGCAATTTGAATGCGAGGCCAAATTATCGCGAAACAAACAATCTCCAAATTGGGCAACATAACCAGTCCAGGGCCAGACTGTTGCCTAATCGTGCTATTTCGATTCGTCGATGCACCTCGATTTGTTTTTTTTTGTGTGTACAGGTGGTTAGATTTTGTATCGCTCGCACGCGTCCGTTGTTTCTTTCCCGATACAAATTGTAAAGGATCTGTGTAGTTGTAATTTTGAATATTTACATTTGATAATAATGTTTCGTACGATGTCCGGAGAACTTTGGCTATAAGAATAGAGGCCTCCGCTCACTGCTCGCTTCGTTCACCAACCCTCGCGGCGAAGCAAATGCACACAGATGATTGATACTCTGAGATATTTTCACTTTGTTTGATTATGATAGAAGCATTTGGATAGGGTGGTGTTGGTAGCGGTGACCTAGATCATGCGCTGTAGGTCGGGATTTTTGCGTGTATGACAGGTATTGTTTATTTAATAGAGCGATCTTAGGGACACCCTTGGACAACAAAAATACCACCTGGCTGTAATAATTCCAATGAAAATCTTACATCACCAGTAAAGTAGGCTACTATAAACATTAACCTCTTAATGTTTACTATTAATATTTTATGGTTTAAATTAAAAATTAACAATGTTGCAACTAAAAAAATGTATTCCTTTAGCATGACACGGTTCCATCTGCAATTTAAACAAATTTAAGTCTAGAGTATTAATTGTGATTTTAAATTGAAAACATGATATTTTATTGTCAACATTACCTACGTGCTAAAAATCCGTATAAAAGACGTCCTGACTGACGGATTCATAATCATCGTACAGTCAAAACTATGGTAGCTAGACTCTCAAAATTGTCTGGGTACCTTCATACCACTACGTAGAAGAGCACTAAGAAAGAATCGGGCAAAATATTGATTTTATGGGTTGAATATGGCCAGAATACGGAACCGATTGAAAAAATAGTTTTACTAATAAAAAGCTTCACTATCCTTGAGTAACATAGGCTAATTCATTTAGAAAAAACTTTTTTTTTATTTCAATATTTGTAAATTTAGCCGTAAAAAATTCTTAGGTTAGCTCTAGACTGATGAATTACCATAGCAACCAATTGAATAAAATAACATATAAAACAGCTGTTTCCTCTATTATTTCAATTAACACCTGATTTCACACTTTGAAGCAACTATTTGTATTTCTAACTTTTAGGTTATGTTTTTATTAAAGTGTAGACCTGAGCCTTGCTGGTACTTTTAACCTTTATAAAATATACTCCTGTTATAAAATATACGAAATACTAATTTGAACATTTAACATTATTTACCATCTTAGATTTGGGGTTATTATTAATTCTACACGTGTATTATAAAGAAAACATAACATGATTATGTGTATAGAAGGTCCCAATGGGGTTGGCGTGCGGAGCACGCAGGGGTTTCCCCTAGTGTATAATAATCTGCTTCGCTGTGTGGGAATAAACCTAAAATGTAAACACAATGTATACAGAAAAATCAGATTTTCTCCTGCCTCCAAGTGCACCATGACGCCAGGAGTATATCTCGGCAAATATCTAGTCTAGGGCAATATCGGTGTACCATTTGGTCGTTATAATTGATCGATGTTTGTGTTTTAGCGATTAATCAATCTCGATGTATTTATCATGCAGCGATTGTACTTTAAGGTGGCGATGACTGTACCTCCAGGAAACAAGTTCCGAGAGGACGGTTCAAGGGCAACTCTGCAATTCTAAACTGGTTACCCCTCCCCCTTCCATTCTATGCTACCTGTTTATATCACAGCTACCTGATACCACGGTAGTTATGTCTTTATCGATTAGCTAATACAAATTGGGCTTGACTTTCTTCAAAATAAAGGTCTCCAGTGGTCGGGAGCGTGATGTTTTCGTCGGGCAATATAATTAACCCTTCACCACCTTGTACGCGTTTATATTTTAACTGCTGTAACAGACTGAATACGTCCATCGGGGGTTTACTTAAAATAACTTGGTAAAATAATTGAAGAACAGATGTTAGCTTTAAATCGGGTCAATCCACCCTCTTACCACAAACATTTGGGTATACGTTACGTTCTATAAGTAATACTTTTAAGTGGATTACACATTTATTAATACATTTATTTGTTTTACGGGTGATTAAAACTTTGCAAAATATTCGGGAAATTGTTCTATACTTCAAAGTTCCATTACCAATACGGCATATCTCGCTTCGTTGTCCATCTTTGTTTTTTAATTTTTGGTATTATTTTCTTATTAACGTGTAAACTTCTATAGGCGTACCGTGTCCAAAAAATTTGGCGGGCGGTGAATTGGATTTTACCGTCACGATTTACTACATATAGTAAACGTATATAGTTTACTTGGTAATACCTCTGAAATGGACATTGTGCTTCCTCATTTTGTAAGTTGTGTTAAAACAGTTTACTTGGTGATACTTGTGAAATGTACATTGTGCTTCCTCATTTTATAAGTTGTGTTAAAATAGTAAACTTGGTAGTGTTAAAATAATCAAATTTCATACGGTACTAAACCAATCTTTCTTTTTTTTTTTTCGTAACTCCTGAATCTAAAGCTTGTACAAGGTCATATGGGGTCTTAAAAAAAGCATTTTCTTAATCCACAATTTTTCATGTAAGGTACGTGAAAAAAGTGTAGCCTACCGTTTTCCCGCTATACAGAAAAACATTTTTCTGCACCCTTTCAAACCCTCCAACACTCTTCTGGATTTTTAAAATCGGTAGACTTTTTTGTACCATGTTTATGATAAACAAACCTCTTGGCAAAATATCCCATCAGGGTGTATGAACTCTAACAAACGCCTTATAGCTATTGCAGTGACTCTTATGGTGAGACCTAAGGTCGGGAGTAGTGAATGAGCAACGATCATACTCCACAGAACACGTATCGGGGTGTCATTAAAAATGTTTTATATATACAGTATGTATAAATGTGTCCGCACTTTATCGGCCGCATTTTACGTCCGATTTGGTCAAATTTTGGTACACACGTTGGTTTTCTATGTCGCTCGTTTAGATTTTAGACTTTTCATACTAAAATGATGCTTTCGGAGTTTTATGTAAACAAAAATATATAGGAGATTATTCTGCACATTTTGGTTCGCTGCGAGCGAAGCGAAGCAGTCTGTAATCCGAGGGCGCAAGGTCGAGATGCAAACTCGCTAAGCGATTGCTTCCGCTGGGGGTGGGAGGCTGAGGTGCAAACAAATTCTACTAATATATTTCGTACAGAGACGCAGCTATTTTTCGCCGTCTTGAGTAGACGAATTTCCCAAGTAGTTGGTTGAAATCCTAAAATGTATTTTTACATTCGCTTAACTCACGTCAACGGTTCAGTTGCGTGATCGAATTATTTTTGATCATATTACGCGTACTAATAATAGGATGGATGTTGGAAGCAGATGGAATTGCGAGCAGGTGGTCGCTATCTTGTCTTTAATTATACTGTATTTCTTTATTGCTGCGTAAATCTTGACGCGATTTTTATAGTATCGTATCGAAAAGTAGAAAAGAATCTGCGATTCACTAGTCTGACAGTCATATTTTATCAGTAACGTAACTGTAACACTTAACTTAGCTTCGGAGGGGGGGGGGGGGGGGCAGTTGTATAGCACGCTATAATCCCGGTTTACTCCAATTAAAACCCAACAAATATGTTACCAACGTTTTGGGGCGGAGTTTGGTGCTAAAAATATGCATTTTATGATACCGAGAGGGGGCGCACCTTAAGGTTATCAAAATTTTCTCCAGAGTGTAAAAATCAAGTATTTTCTACTTGTATTCACGTTTTCCAAAAAACATATTTTGAGTTGAATCTCAAAGTTGAAATTTATACAAAAATTTGACACCATAGAGGGTTTTGAAATGTAAACTTCTGTAGGCGCACCTCGGCGCTATGTTTGCTGGCAATGAATCGGATTTTACCGTCACGCATTTGCTCATGGATTTTGTGAAACGCTCTAATCCGTCTGCTTGAAAAGGTTTTGGTCTTGCCGAGATTCGAACCAGCAGAGTCCATCACCATATACTAGCGCCTTAGCCGGTTAGGCCACGAAAGCACTGCTAGTGTAGTATATTTGAATTGGGTATACGTATAAGTGTAACAGATTTTCCTACGTCATAGGCTTAACCCGTTAATGTTAACACAATGTATAGTTTGATTGTTAAATATCTCTGAAATGAACATTGTGCTTCCTGATTTCGTAAGTTGTGAAAATGTTTACACTTCTGCCATGTATGTGGTCTTGTATAGCACACAATTTACATTTTTTTTACATTTCCTACGGTCATAGGAAGTAAAGGAAATAGAAAAAATCATATAAATAGTTTTATGTCATTAAGTTTAGCCTGACGATGCAACAAATGAGTCTTTTTTTTGGCTCCAGCTTCCCGTAACACAAGTTGTGAAGACATTTTTCTTCAGGAATGCGTCGGTATCATCAGCGTGTTTCAATACAACCTTAGCTATGTAATTCAGCTGACAAAATATATCAGCGTGTTTCAATACAACCTTACCTATGTAATTCAGCTGACAAAATATAATAATATGATCTTATTAGCGAATTTTCATAAGGAAAGATGAGCTATTGACTCTTATGGTGAAAACCTAAGGTAGGGAGTGGTCAATGAGCACCGATCATGGTCCCGAGAACCCGTTTTGGGGTATTATTAAAAATGTTATACAGTATATATATATATATGTAGAAATGTGTTCGCACTCTAACGATTTGTTAAACACGGTTGGTTTTTTAAGTCGCTCAGACGAGTTCGTTAGCCTAAAAATCCAACCACCAGAAGTACGATTTTTTTGACAAGAAGTAAAAAATATATGAGATTATTCTGCACATTTTGTTTTTTGTAGACGATCTTGGGCCCTGTTTATGCACTAGCGGTCGACCTCAGCGGCGCGCCGCGCTACTTTTATAAGTACATTGAGTTAAATGGGCACGTTTATGCAACAAGAAGCGAAGCGGCTAGCCGCAGCGGTTCACAGAAACAGAGCGGTGCACTTACAAACCGCAGTTTTTTGCGGTTTCAAAATGCATTAGTTTAAATGGGAGCGTTTATGCACAGCGGCTCACCGCTCCCGCCATGTCAGTGCTGCCAACCTACCCGGTGTTTGATTACATTTTTTATAACACTTTTCAGACTGACAGGACTGGAGAACAGTTGGCAACACTGGCTCCCCCACCACAATGTTTAAAAAACGAGCGGGTAGCCGCCGCGGTCAACCGCTTGACAAAATTGTCAGCGGCTCACCGCTGCGGTCGACCGCTAGTGCATAAACGAAGCCTTACAGCCCGTCTGGTTTCCCCAAAATCGATTAATACGTAAAATACCATAAAAATGTACCCGATTAAAATCCACGTTGAAGTATAGACCGCTTCTGATTCAAGTCCGACGGCCGGGATGAAAGCTCGCGAAGGAAGAGTTTTTCGCTACTAGCGGAACGAAGCAGCGAGTGAGCCGGGGCTGGAGGCTAAGGTGCAAACAAATTCTACTAATATTTTTCGCACTCTCAGGCAGCTATTATTAGGCGCCTTCGTGAGAATAGCTGCTTGAAACTCTAAAACAAATAAACTTAGTTTGGATATTCGCTCAACTCACGTCAGCTGTGTGATGGAATTATTTCATCATATATGGAGTCAAAATGTTATTATTTACCAAATGTTCAGGCCTTTTTAATGTTAATAAATAATATGTACCTGTGCCTCTTACTAACCCAACACCATTAGGCCTACCAATATTAATTTATGCCCACCTTTAGCAACTCTAAAATACCATAAATTACGAAAATTTAACTAGATTACTGTTTTTTTTTTATTGGTAGATTTGGGGTGTAGATTAAAGGTCCGACTTTACACGTGCGTCGCAAGTGGGGCAACACCTTCAAAAATCGTCAAATTTTAATGTTTTCAGCGGGTTATTTTGTGGTGTATAATATCTAATTACAATCTTTCAACGAAATTTGGTTCAAGACTTAACCTTTTGATGGCTACGAACGTACGGGTTCGTTTGCCGCTAAACCTCTGTAAAGGACTACGCCCGTACGGGTACGTTTTGTATTTTTCTGTTCAAAGTACTAATACTAGTAACGCTATCTGTTATTTTTTTAATGAAGCTGAATTTAGCGCTAATTAAACTCTGTAAATCAATACTAGTAACGCTATCTGCTATTTTTTTTTTAAAGAAGCTGAATGTTTAAACGAAAACTAAATGCACCAGGCAAAATATTGTTTACAATAATCCATGCCTTCCATGCAGTTTAGTTTTGTGTGTGTCTCTATAGTTAACCTTGTTTGGGACTGTTGTTTTGATTCCGTTTACGCACCTAATAGCTAGTTATCGTAATTAATGATAGTGAAATCGAATTGGAATGTCATCTTCTTTTCACGGGTATTTTTGTATGTGTATGCAATTTTTTTGCGTATGAAACATTAATTATACTTTATATTTATAGAATATATATAATTATAAATGAATAAAAAACATCTGAATACAAGAGAAATCAAAGTGAATAATAAATATAACATTGTAGAAAAGAAGAAAAATGAGAAAATTAGAAAAAATCTCAGGCTGTAGGCCTAGTTTGGAATTTTAAAACCTAGTTCTTAAAAGGTTAAATACGAAGGGCCTGATTGGTCCTGATTTGGCCGATTGAAACCCGAGATATCGACTAATTTTTTTCTGAAATAAACAAAATAAACACTTGTACAGTAAATATGACGTTTTTGTTAAAGTAGTTTTTTTTTTACTTATAAATGGTTGGACTATCTTTTTTATGGCGTTCTTTAGTAAATCAAATCATAAAGTTAACCATTTATTAGCAATTAATTGTCCATTTCAATGTATAAAATTCGTTTTTCATATTTAAGTCAAAGCATTTTTTTTACCATTTTGTGGAACCAAACTTTTTATCAAAATTATTGTTTCTTATTCTCTAAGTTTTAATTTGAGCTCTTACTAATTTAGATTTTTAGCTTAAATTTCGCGTTTTTACGTAAATTTTGTGTGCGCATGTGCAAAGTCTACATCCCAAAATGTCTAGACCCCATAATCTACCGATACAATATACAAAATTACCGTCTAGTATACTTTTCTATCTTTTTTTTGTTAATTTGTCTTGACTAATTGTACGATAATTTTGTACAAAGTACGATAGTTTCTAAAACCGAATGTACGATAATTCAAATGTAGACATATGGCAACACTGTTTAGACACGTTGCTAGAGATTATGTTTGTAACCTATCCCCACACATGGACCCCGTAAACTTGTAAGGAAAACCAATATCCACTGTGACAGTTGGAAGGGAGACATCATGTAATACATGTCTGGAGATGTTAATGAATGGCTTCAAGGTGTCTGTAAGAGGACCTTCGAAATGTCCAAATCTGTCAGTACTTAACCTTCACCGCTAATATCAAGGTTACGTGGTCTTTGTCTTCGCCAGCTACTGTACACGACGTCTGATTGGTTAAGACTTAATAAAAATATAACCAAGTCTTGGAGTTTAAGCCGCGAGTGTACAAAACACAAGTTTGGTAGTTAATTTTCCTAATTAGTCCAGCCAGGTCGTATCTTCGCCCCCGCTAGAACATTGTTTCTCATTCGATTTTTACGCAATACAGGCGCCAACGGTGGTACAAAATTTTTTAAATATTTTTTAAAACAAATTGTAACATTTTTCACAACTGCTGGGTCATTTTAAACAAAAAAGGTCTCTTTAAATTTTTCTCTAAAATTTACATTTTTCGAGATATGAATTATCTTAGGTCTGAATAACGTAAAATTACCATTTTCAACGCCCAAACACCGTATCATAAATTGCAATTTTGGATGTTCCCAAAGTTCTTAGGTAATCTTTAGTCATCCCTTAACAATATCCCGAAGAATTATTGGGAAATATTGTGTTCAAAAGTTTGTTTTTAAATGTTAATGGTGTGCAGTAGGCCTACCAAGACGAAACAGTCCCCCATACATTGTAACTTTCATCGCATTTTGAAGACAATCTTTTGTCATTTGTAGGAAATCGTTCATGAACATCTAAAATATAGTTCTTAGGTGACAAAAATTGTAAATTATACATTTTTATTAAATATGTTTGCTTATAAACAAGACGAAAACATGATTTTCAGTCGAATCACCTAAGCAGTAAAACATCGGGACGAATTTTGTTATACATTGGAGTTTTCTCCAATTTTAAAATAGTCAAATGTTTTAAAATTTAGATATGATTTTACAAAACTGTATTATTTGTTAAAATTTAATATTTATATGCATTATTATACATTATATTAATAAAAAATAAGCGCCACATATATTATATTACATTATACATTATATTAACCAGATAACTGCCACACACTTTCTCCCAGTTGAAACTTTATACCTTTCCAAGAGTAGCATAGGAGGTGGTTATTTAGAATTAATTGTAAAAGTAGGAAAATGTTACCATGGAAATATTAGATGCATGCAACACACGTCCATATTATATTATATTATTATTTAAATCATTCGATCGATTTCGAACAAATTTGCACCAAACATGTCAATTAGGAATGTATAGATGCACGAAAAAAGGTTTTGAAAAACAACCCCCCTTTTTTGGCCAAAAACCCATCAAAAATCAGTTATTATTATTACCTAAACGCGAATTTTTAGAAATATGCGGTTTTTTGAATATGGTAGGGTGCATTAAGGGCTACAAATAAGCCAAATTTTATCAAAATCGTTAGAGCCGTTTTTAAGAAACTTTGATTTTCTCGTTTTTGGCCATTTTTGGGGGGTAAAACCCCTTTAAAATCAAAAATTTGAAAAATGGAAAAACCCGCCTACATTCCAGAACTACACCTACATACCGAATTTCATCAAAATCGGACCGTTGGTATGGTCTCCAGCTCTGTACACATCCTAACAGACACACGGACAGATATCACAAAAAAAATCACTTTTGGGTTCAGGGAGCACCAAAACAATAATTCCACTAAAAATATTTTTGGGTTCAGGGAGCACCAACACAGATAATTCCACTAAAAATTCAAATTCGAAAATTTGGACGAAAACAATACTTTTTCCATATACTACGTGTAGGGCGGAGAAAGTAAAAAACAACACAATGTTTAGTAAATTTTACAAAATGTATTGAGTCTTGTGGTGGGAGGCCTATGGTCTTAGGGAAGACAAAGGGTGAGTTTGACATGAATTCTCTACATTTCTAATGAATTAAATTTCCTACTCTTTTCATTGGCACGTAGAATCTTAAAATTAACATTATTGAAAATATCTGTCACGAAATTAATGTTCAAATGATTGGAAAAGCTAGAGTCGTTATGATCCAACCACTAACTTCTTTTAAGTTTACTTAACCTAGATTTAAAACTACGGCCTGTTTGGCCTACGTAAGATGTTATATTATTGATTGAAGTTGTAAACATAATAATCTGAGCATGGTTTGTTTAAGTATTGCAGCTGTTATATTGTTACTCATGGATGTACGAACTCACTTAATTTTATAGGAGTTGATGAACTGGAAAATGTTACAGAGTGCGGAGACTATTGGAAATTAGTAACTAAATTCGTTGCCATTCCGCCTCTTACAAGTGTAGGAGCTTGTATTTAGTTGTGGGTGTAAACACATGGCAGCAAATTGACCTTGGTATACCCCCCGCCTCCCCACACTGCAGGCATGCTGGGCTTTATATCTGTTGAAATCTTAGTCGTGACGTAATGTTTACAGACCAATTCCTAATTTGTATCTAATAAGCCGAACTGTAAGGCGATTGGATTTATTATATTGAGCAACATGTCGTGGGATACTGGCTGAATGAACCCAAGTGGTTGATTTATTTCATTGGTAACTGAACGGTGGGTCGATTTATAGAGACGGTGGTCGGAGGTATTGAGTGGTACATTTAGAGTGTGAATGGTGTTTTGTTTGAGAGAGTTGTAGAAATGATTGGTTGATAGAGCGAGTGGTGTATTAAGAAAGGTTGATTGAGTTAGTTGTTAAATCAAAGAGCGAGTGTTTGATCGATAATGTTAATGGTTTATTGAGTGAGCAGTTGGTTAAGTGGTGATTTATTGAGTAGTTGAGAAATTGAGTGAGAGAAAAGAGATTTAGTATTTGAGAGATTGAGGGGTTAATGGTTGGTTTATTTAGAGTGAGCGGTTAATGGAGATTTAATGGTTAAGAGATTGAATTATTAAGTGAGTGTATAAGTAATTAA
>JAGFPH010000361.1:341032-352573 GCA_018207615.1 Philaenus spumarius
AAAACGTTTTAAATAATCGACGATTGCCAAGTAAGTACTAACGGTAGGTGAAAATGGATTTCAGATATGAAACAATAAACTCTTTGGCAACATATCTCAGCAGATGTTTTATTCTTTTCCCAAATAACATTAAGTTTTGTACATTTAAAGCACACTGTTGTCTTCAGCAAGGTTTGCTCCTTCTAACTGTGAAGTTTCATAATTTGATTTATTAGTTATTGTACAGTAAAATTGCAAAATTAATTTGTAATTATTTTTATTTTACTCTTAGTCTATGTTCACTGTTATATTTATTCTGATTTTGTAGTTTCTTTGTTTTTTGCAAACGTTTGAAATCACTACTAGAATTACTGTAATTATATATGATATTGTGATCGTGTTAATTCAAATAAAATCTCAATAACAAATTATTTTTAAGTAGTCAAATTTATGATTTTGTAACCTACTGACTGTAAAACCGCTTAGAGTTGTCACAATTTTACCGTGTTTGGACTCAATTTGCGAGGAATAATATTTAGAGTTCAGTAATTAGAGTAAAAATTAAGTAAAATTAACGGTTAAAAAAATGTGATTTTGTAGCACAAGGGCTAGTTGGTGGTCATAGCAGAACCATTAAGCAGGTAGGCCGTGTGAGTATGTCTGCGCGTCGATTTTATGACTTAAGAGCGCATGGCTGTTTGTACAGGCTATAGTTAACAATTAAAAAACAAACCTTTAGAATCGTTAAGGGATGTCCAAAGATTTATAAGAGGTTTAGAAACATTCAAAATTGCAATTTTGTGTGGTTTTTGGACGTTGAAAATTGTTATTATTGCGTTTTTCAGAGCTGGAATTATTTATGTCTAGAATTCGAACAACTTTAGGGGAAAATTCCAAAATACCTTTTTTCGTTTAAAATGGCCCAAACAACATAAAACAACGTTTAAACTAGTTTTGACTACTGTGCAACCGTATGTTATAACTGTTATAAGGGATTCTTTTTGCGTAAGATTGTGTAAAAAAATCGAATGAGAAACAATTTTTTTTGCGGTAGGATGTCTTTTATATTCGCGCCAGACAGTTTATTTAATTTAAATTACAAAAGTTTTTTTATCCTACAATGAATCACGTCTTTGTAAACCGTCCGGTGACGAACTCGAAGCCGTGACGAATACCCCCCACTAACGTGCTATCCCCTCCCCTCGCGTATGTTTCCCCTCTCGTCATAATCGCCTGGTTGTAATGTAGTCGTGTTGGTTAGGTTCAGTGTGGATTGTTAATGAAAGTGAAATTACGTTGTCACCCGACGCGGTAAAAGTGTAAAGTAGATTGTGTAAAGCGTTTACATGGGTGTAAAAGTATCCCGAGTGGTAAAATATTTGTTGGGAAATGTTGTGCAATAATTTGGTGGGCAGTTGTTAACTTTGGTGTTTTGTTTATTGTGCGTTTGGCGTTTTGCTAAGATTTGTGGAAAGTGGAGTCAGTTATTTTCTGTCTGTTGTTGATTTTATCTAGTGTTTTCATCTTTATTGTACGGTTTACTTGTGGAGCCTTTCTAACAGATGTTGAATAGGTTTGCAGAAAATTAAGTAATTATTTAAGAAAATTTCATTAGCTCAATTATTTTGATTAAATTTTGCCACAAATTAGTCATCTTTAAATCGAAAAAAGTCAACCCTAAATGTTTATGCTGCGATCGAAACTTATTTTCAAAATTGTGTCGCGGTTGTTTAATATGTAAAATTTAATGATTGGTTTGAGTATTTGGTTTCATCTTGTACTTAGGATCCCACTTTCGGTTGTCAGTTGATTTTCTCTAGAACCGATAAATGTGTCAATAAAATTTGACATGGTTATAAATTCGTGTGAATTGAGCACAAACAAATTTTACTATGAATTTTGGAGGGCCAAAATATGGTAGGCCTACCTTAAAACAATTATTCTATGGAGTGAAGTAGTTTGAAAGGGGTTTTCAATATATTTCCGAAAGGGTCATTCCATATCAAACCAAACAATGAAAAATAAATGTTGAACCTCTATTTACATGATTTTTGTGGATCAGTTATATCATCTAAATACAGATCTTAAACCTCATTGTATGTTCTTTCATTTGATATGTAACTTCAAAACATAAACAAAATTATAAGTTTTGAATATTGGAAATCTCGAAAATACTATCTTAGACAATTATAAAAAAATGTTTGTTATTTTAAGATAGTTTGGTTATATATGTCAAATTTAATTTATTACTGTTATTGGTATACTTTGTATGACATAGCCTACTATGTTTTAAAAACTCTTATATTCAATATCTTATTAATACGACGTTTTGAAATTGCGATGTCTTTGAAATTATTAATCCAATGTTGTAAATTTGACGTTTTAATGCGATGACTTTGATAGTCATAAGTAGGCCTATGTTGTTGAACTTTCTAATCCGATATTTTAAGCTTTCAAATATATTTGAAATTATTAATATGATGTTTTTGATAGTCATAAATTTGATGTTTTTGTAATTAGAAAACAGATTTTTTTAAAGTAATGTTACTATGTTTTTGAAACTGGTAAATTAGATGTTTTGAAATTATTAACGATATGTCTTTGATAGTCATAAGTAGCCTACTATGTTTTTGAAATTATTGATACGTTATTTTAAAACTATTGATGCTATGTTTTAGGAATTCGTAAATTTGATGTTTTGAAATTGTTAATACGGTTTAACTTTAATAGTCATAGTTTGATTTTTTTTTAAATTATTGATACGATGTTTTAAAACTATTGATGCTATGTTTTTTAAATCGTACATTATACGCTTTTTAAAATTATTAATAGGCTACGATGTCTTTGATAGTCAAAGTACGACGTCCTTAAATCCGATATTTTAAAACTATTGATAATATTGTGTTTTTGAAACTCGTAAGTTTGATGTTTAAAAATTATTAATACGATGTTTTTGATAGTCATAAGTACGATGTTTTTGAATTTATTAATACGATGTCTTTGATAGTCATAAGTACGATGTTTTTGAATTTATTAATACGATGTCTTTGATAGTCAAAGTACGACGTCCTTAAATCCCATATTTTAAAACTATTGATAATACTGTGTTTTTGAATTTATTAATACGATGTGTTTGGTAGTCATAAGTACGATGTTTTTAAATTTATCAACCCGATATTTTATTTATAGAACTATTATATATAATGTAATAGGTTTTTTATAACTCGTAAATAGGATGTTTTGAAATTATTAATACGATATCTTTGATAGTCACAATTTAGATTTTTGAAATTATTCATACGATATTTTAATACTGTTGATACTATGTTTTTGAAACTCGTAAATACGATGTTTTGAAATTATTAATACGATGTCTGTGATAGTCGTCATAAGTATGTTTTTGAAATTATTAATCTGCTATTTTAAAACAATAGATAGGCCTATTATCTAGTTTTAGAACTCGAAAACAAATTTTTCGAAACTCGAAATCTGATGTTTTGAAACACGCGATACGATGTTTAAATATGATGTACTTCACTCATCTAACAGCGGGTCAAAGTTTCAAAAACTTATCATACCATTTTCACCTGAAATTTTGTTTAATTATTTTATTCGGGAGACAAGATAAACTCGGGGAAAAGTTTGTTTTGTGCCATGTGCAGTTTTTATCGACAGTAGTCGCAAATCAAACTACTTTGTGTGAACTATTATTGATAATATCGATTGCTCTCGTGGCCAGGTTTGGCGCGCTTTTCTCCCCCCTCGCCCCTCCACTTTACTATCTCACCATTCACGTAGCCTATTATAAGCTCCCCGGTTTGTTACGGCCTTGTTGAATGAACAAGACAATCCCACGTCCGGTTTCCGGGGAAAATATCTGCGACCTTTTCTCAGTACGGGGAGTGTTTTTGGCCGGTCCGATAAATCAGAATGACATGAGAACGTTGTAGGCCGACATGTGTGTTAGCGATGACGTAGGTGGGAGTGACGTCATCACACCAAAAGTCTATGTATTTACACGATACAAACAATCTATATTCAGTCAGGGTGCATCGCTACCATTCTGCCTTGGCTCTCATTAAATCTTCAGTGGCCTTAACCTCTATGTCTATGTTTTTTTGTGTATTAGTTATATTACCAACTAAATGCATTACAAATAATTTTTTTCAAATTTTTTATTTGAATTGTGTTTTAGTAACGTTTTTTTTAAAGTTGAAGAAATAGCAGAATTTCACAATGTTTAGAATCACAAAAATGCTTGTAGATTTACAACCGATATTGTTTGACTGCTAGAGAGCTGTTTGATAGCCATTTTAAAGCTTATTGTATGGGCTTTGATTTGATATATAACAAGGCAACCTCAAAGCAAGTTTTTTTTTGAATTTTGAAAATTTCAAAAACATAGTTATATTTTATGTATTTTATTTTAACATACCAGCTGTCTTAAAAGCCCCCCCCCCCCTATAACTTTTGTGTTTGTTAAAACGAACAAATATCCTTTGGGGAACGATACTAACTTAGCCCAAAGTATCTTTTGAAGCAATCGGAAATTTTGAGTGTCCCCTAAAAATGGGGGATTTTGGGGGCAACTCAAAATTTTTAAACGGGAAGTATGGTCATGTGATACCTCATTTTAAAGGTCTATTTAAGACGAGGAAAATGACATAAATAAAATAAAATTCGGACCACCCAAAACAAAATGGCGGCCCTAAACGTGTTGAAATAAATCGACATAAAGTTGCTAATATCTCGAAAAAGAAGGGTTTTTAGGAAAAATTTCAGGAGACAAAAATGTTTATTTCAAAGTGCTTGACCTAAAAAATTGCTTTCAAATCGATTTCGTAAATTTTATTTTTTAGAAAATTTTCTAAGATGTAGGAGTCGACTTAAAATTTACGAAATCGATTTGGCAGGAATATTTTAGCAAATTCGTGAACTTTATTTATAAAATCGATAACTTTATCGTTTGGCCAAGTAACTTTAAATTTTCACTTCAATAAAATTACCTCAATGCTACACAATAAACGACTCAACGTTCAACAATTTGACTGTTGAAGTGTCAAAGCAAGGGAGTTTTCGATCTGAGAACGATATCACCGGCAACACCTCGGCCAGTAGTTGCAATACAGGCAATATTGCTGGGCCATAGGAATGTATTGCAGGAAATGATTCTGGATGTCGAGCAATATTGCCCGGCAATCATTGCCGTAAAATGTTGCTCGTTTACGAGCGCATGTACATATCAAACGAAAGACCATACAATACGCTTTAAAATGAGCTATCAAACATCACTCTAGCACCATCGATTGTAAATATACGAGCATTTTTATGATCCAAAACATTGTAAAAGTCTGCTATTTTCTCAATTTTCAAAAATCGGTTAAATGATTTAATACGGAATGACCCTCACGTTAACTTGTCACAAATATATGCCAACGATGTATAAAATTAATTTTTATTAAGCGAATCCATGATATCACGTACTATGTCAATTCGCTCGTGAGTGTTACTGTAGCGTGTTTTCAATTGTTGTATTGGCTAATATCAAATTGTGTCTAATACTATAAAGGACTTTACTTTTACTCTAAAACAATTTACTGACGTTTCGTAAAGCAATTTGAAAACACCCCGGACTTGCTAAATGCTTTTTATTTCAGCATTACTCGTACGGACGAGAGATCATCGAACCCCTTGTGTTAATATACACAGATATAAGCCCCCTTGAACGACAAAAGGAAGGTTTTTCCAGCGGCTAGACTTATACTATATGACAAAATCAACCCTATACTGTTACGATAAACAAGTCATTATAAATTCACACCAGGTGTTCACCGCTAAGTGAAAGAGATGGAGGGGTGCGCGTATAATCTGTTTAATATGGACTAGATCAACCCCGGTGCACCCCTCGTAAGTAGTACGATTTGGGGTAGATAATGGGTAGTCGGTTTCGGGAATAGAATTTTGGTTAAATAATACATTACATGGTTCTTACGGCCACAAGCTGTTAAAGCACTTTTTTTTCATACTCTCCAGCAGTAGGCCTATGTTAAAAGTCTGAAAAGTACTAAAATGTAGCCTACTTTTAAAAAGTACTAAAATTTAGACCTACTGCAAAATAATCAACTCCTATAAAAGCGAGTGTACGTCCGTAGGGGGTAATCGTCGTCGTTTTTTTAATTAAAATGCACGATACTACGACTGCTACAGCACTAACTTTGATCATAGTGTTTTGTAAAGGACTGAATAAATTGTAAAGTGTACAGATAAAAGTGTCGCGAAATGCGGTGTGGACATGTCAGACACTCGAAGTGCGACATCGAGTCTGAGACACTGATCTATTTCTTGTCGTGTGGACACCTCTGACATTAGTGTCGACATTAATTTGTGTCGATACCGAGTGTCGCCGTGTATACTAGCCTTTACTCACGTACGTATGGACGTACACTCACTTTTATAGAGTTGATAAGATTTTCACTGGAATTAACACATCCAGGAGAGATCTTTTGCTTTAGAGGTTCTTTTGATCGAAACACTGTGGACAAAAGTCTACCGATCCGGACGGGGGTTGAATCGGTGCCAAAACGTCATTTCAATTGCTCAGAAACGGACCTTTCAATGCGCCCTTTATTAAGACCCTGTATAATCTTGTTGCAAGTGTTTTAGATTCCGTGGTTAGCGAAAAAAGTAAGAAGAACGTCAAAAATTGAAAATCTTGCTAGAAACTTGTAACTGGCACAAATAGCATAAGAATTTCACGCAGGGGCTGTTAGGGAATTTAAAGAGAAAAAAATGTTTTTTTACAGGAAAATTGGTTTAAAAAAGTCGTACATTGAATTTTTATGAAATTTTTCAGAAATTGCAGTTTCTGACATGACCTTTATTTTGAAACCTCGAGCACTTCATTCGTGACCTTAGGAGGTAGTTTTGGGGTTAAAAGATTTCACCTGGGCTGGGCGCATCAATTGTTTAACAAACGTCTTCGTTTTGATCTTACAGTATTACCGAACTAGTAGTGTACATGAATATTGTTTGTCTTGCAACGCAGTTCCCGCCAGTCTAACGCGACCTTGAGAAGTTCTTACAGCGCCAGCGTTGCCGTGGTTACGCAACGCCGCGCCGCTTTACGTTACGGTAGGTCTACGGTATCACGTGATACGGGCTGCGGGAGAAACTGTTAACAGTAGTATCGATGCGATGCGTACAATCTCTGATAAAGAGAAGTAAAGTTTACGTACGCCTATCCGATTAATGGTTCAACACGTTCATTACGTCATTATTTATCCAGCATTATGTTTTGCTAGCTTTGTACCCGTAATGTATTAGAAAGTTATAATTTGTAATTAAATAATCCTGAATGTGGTAGACTCGACCGTGTTGTGTGAAGTGATTGAGGAGTCCGAGGCAACTCAACTGTTCTGAATATTTTACCCACTAACATTCTTCCAATCTCAACAAAACCGCTACCATTGGAAAGGAAATGTTTTAAACTTTACTTTTTGTATTTATAAATATGTACTAACACGTATATACATACGTAATCATCGTTGTAAAAGTAGTCTTCTAAATCAGCTGATACCGAGCGAGAACGCACAAGGAAAAGCCTCAAATTCGCCACTTTTGAAGGCAGTAACTTTTGACTGACTTGTTATGAGAAGTAGATAATAACATTGGATTCCGTGGATTCCTCTAGATCTAAGTGTTCTACAGTCATTCATCGAGCTTATAGTTTCTTAGATACGTATTATTTGTTTCATAAACCCTTGCAATTGGACAGTTTTCAACCAATGAGAAAGCTTATTTTGCAATTGATTTATCTATTACTGGGGGGAAACCTCTTATACACTCCGTTGGAACCTTTTATACACGTAATCGTGTTATGTTGTATTTATAATAAAGGTGTAGAATTAATAATAACCCCAAAGCTAAGATGGTAAATAATGATAAACGTTCGAATCAAATTATTTCGTATATTTTATAACAGCAGTTATAATAAAGGCTAAAAGAACCAGCAAGGCTCAGGTCTACACTTTAATATAAACCTAACCTAAAAGTTAGAAATACAAATAATTGCTTCAAACTTTGAAATCAGCTGTTAATGGAAATATTAGAGCAAACACCTGTTTTATCTGTTATTTTATTCAATCGGTTGCTACGGTAATGAAAGTAAATACATGTGACGATTCATCAGTCTAGGCCTAGCGTAAGAATTTTTCCGACTAAATTAACAAAAATATTGAAACAGAAATATTGAACAAATATTGAATATTGATATAGTTTTACTAATAAAAAGCTACACTATCCCTGAGTAACATAGGCTATAATTCATTTCGATAAAAACCTTTTTTTATTTCAATATTTGTAAATTTAGTGAGAAAAAATTTTAGAGTTAGGCCTAGAATGATAAACCAACACATGTATTTACATTTATTACCATAGCAACCATTGAATAAAATAACAGATAATATAGCTGTTTGCTCCAATATTTCCATTAACAGCTGATTTGAAGCAATTATTTCTGTATTTCCAGCTTTAGGTTAGGGTTTTAAAGTATAGACCTGAGCCTTACTGGTTCTTTTAACCATTATTATAACTGCTGTTATAAAATATAAGACATAATTTAATTTGAACATTTAACATTATTTACCATCTTAGTTTTGAGGTTATTATTAATCCTACACCTTTATTATAAATACAACATAACATATGTTTATTGAAAGTTTCAACGGGGGTTAGCGTGCGGAGCACGCAGGGGTCTCCCTTAGTTGTATTTGTAAATATGTACTAACACGTATATTTACATACGCAATCATCGTTGTAAAACTCAAATTATCCGAACTCCAATTATCCGAATCGCTTTCAGAATTAAAAAAAAAACATGACGGGAAGGTACTGTGATTTGCAAAATAATGATTCTGTCTACGCGCGCTATTGCACATAGGCTCAAAATTGGCGTGCCAAGCACGCAATGTTCGTCGGCCACTTCTCCGAGTGTTCAGGATCAAGCTCACATGTGTGTGTCATTAGCAGTGAACGTGTTAACGCGATGATAGTACTCAAACGATAAAGTTATAAAACGTGTATACGCGACCGTATAGTATGTGCGGATAGTTTACTCCAGTCGCGTAAACGCGAAGCCAATTCCGAAAAGGTTAAAATAGACCCTTTTTCGGGGAAAACCCAATTATCCGAATTTTTGATTATCCGAATGGGGTCCGGTCCCAATTGGTTCGGATAACTGGAGTTCTACTGTAGTCGTCTAAATCAGCTGATACCGAGCGAGAACACACAAGGAAAGGTTTCAAATTCGCCACTTTTGAAGGCAGTAACTTTTGACTACAGTAGATAATAACATTGGATTTCATGGATTCCTCTAGATTTCAGTGTTCTACCACTGACTTCAAATCATTTATCAAGCTTATAGTTTCTTAGATATTATTTGTTTCATAAACCCTTGCAATTGGACAGTTTTCAACCAATGAGAAAGCTTATTTTGCAATCGATTTATCTATTACTGGGGGAAACCTCTGCGTGCTCCGCATGCCAACTCCGTTGGAACCTTTTATACACGTAATCGTGTTATGTTTTCTTTATAATAAAGGTGTAGAATTAATAATAACCCCAAAGCTAAGATTGTAAACAATGATAAACGTTCGAATAAAATTATTTCGTATATTTTATAACAGCAGTTATAATAAAGGCTAAAAGAACCAGCAAGGCTCAGGTCTACACTTTAATAAAAATCTAACCTAAAAGTTTGGAATCCGGTGTTAGTGGAAATATTAGAGCAAACGGCTGTTTTATCTGTTATTTTATTCAGTTGGTTGCTATGGTAATGAATGTAAATACATGTGACGATTCATCAGTCTAGGCCTAACGTAAGAATTGTTCCGTCTAAATTAACAAATATTGAAATAAAAATGTTTTTATCAAAATGAATTATAACCTATGTTACTCAGGGATAGTGAAGCTTTTTATTAATAAAACTATTTTTTCAATCGGTTCAGTAGTTCCAGAGATTACCAAACTACATACAAAACAAACAAATTTTACCTCTTTATGATATTAGTATAGATAAATCGATATACCTGTATTTATCGTTTTGAAGAGAAAACTCTGCAGTTTCGTTAGATTGATTTAGATCTCAGATTTCGTGGCCATTGTCCAAGTAGTGGTCTTGTAGTACAGTACGATTTTTAAACCGTGCCCTCGGCTCGGCTAGCGCGCGGTGGGCTAGCGGTGTAGCGGGGAGGGTTTGTAAAGGCAGTTCCACAAACTTCGAATAAACCAAAATGATTGAATAACTATTCGAATAAAATTATTGAAATAATATGATATGTATAATATACAATATTTTATAACGTTTATGAAATGAGGATGAACTCGGTCAACGGAAACACGGCCTGGCGGCACGGCCCGGCCAGGTGTAGTTTTAATTGAAACGCACACATTATACCTCTGTACCGAGCAAACCGTAAGTCAAACGAAAAAATGTTTCAAATAAAATATTTAATTTGGACCTTTATCTAAAAATTTCTCGCGAAAACATTGTCTCTGACCAACAAATAAAAAACTTTCCAGCAGTGTGAAAATTTATTGTCATTATTAAAGTACAATGTTGTAATATTGATTTTTAAAATATGAAATAGGTTTTGTAATTAATTTTCTTTTACATCATACGAATCGTATTGTTCTTATCTGCATATCCGTGAAAGTTTCATAATTTTACATCGCTGCTAAGTGTATTAAATGACAGTGTTATTGAAGCTCGGTTTTCGCTGTTTTACGCCGCTCGGCTCAGTTTTCGTGGAGAAAACTACTAGTAGAGTAGACAGAGCGATTTCGAACGTTATCATTCAGGTTAGTTCAATCGTGGCCGAGGGCACGGTTAAAAAAATCGTACTGTACGTACATGAAAAAATTACAAAAATAGTTTACTTTTTGATTTTTATTTCAGTAACAGTTTTATTTTTTGTTTCCGTTGCAGAAAATTTGTGCTTCCTGAGCTAGTAACTTTTAAAATTTTACATCAACAAATTTTTTAGTTGCATATATGAATTATTTGGATCTTTTATTGAACAATTTTGGATTGGGATATAATTACGATATTGGGCGTATTTAAAAAGATTGCTTGCAAAACGCACCGACAATGCGTGGCCACTTCTATTGTTAAAGTTTGAGTAAGGTTGATAGAGAGGGGATGCAGGGTGTCTGGACCCAATCCGAAGTACAAAAATACATAAACGCAAACGAACAATTGGAAATACAAGTAGAGCAGTAGGAAGGAACCTGGTAAATTAAAATTAACGAGATAAATTAAATAAAGAATAAAAACAAATACAACCATCCGTGTTTTTAGATCTTTAGGTTAAATTGTGCTCGGCTTTATTTCATAAAAGTCGACCTTCAACTGCAATCCTTGTTCCCACTAGCGCTACTTCATCCTCAATACATTTTCGACATCAATACATTTTTTGATATCAATGTGAAATCATAACATTTGAAAGAACAAAAAAGGTTACAACCCTTTCTTTTGACAGTCGCCTTATGGTTTATACTCTTTTT
>JAGFPH010000361.1:381200-393215 GCA_018207615.1 Philaenus spumarius
ATCCTAACAATACAATCTGCTACAAAACTGTACGAGGTGTCTAGATAATTCTAACCTATCCTTGCCCATTACAATGCAAAGCACCGTCCACAGATTTGTGTTCAGAAAGCATCCCAACATTGAACCCTTGAACAAACCTGTTTGCAGTATTTGATAATTTACCATGGTTTCACTAATTGGACCGAATGTAAATATATCCCCATCACTATGCTAATGCCATGCGAGAGTACAATCTGAATTGTAAATGTACTCTTGTTGGCAGTGTTTATTACAAACAGATGTTGCAAATGTTTTTACACAGAACAGACTAACGGGTCTAGTATTTTACAATTACCGGTAATCGACTCCTAAAAAAAGCGAGTGTACGTACGTGCGTGAGTATCTGTACCGTTCCAAGACTGTCCTAATTAATAGTCGTTTATATAAGAGTATACAATATTCTGATTTTTTCACCGCGAGTCACCGCAGGGTTGGTGAGCTAAGTTAGCTCTAGTTTTCTATAAAATAATAAAAAATTTCAGCGTCCATTGTTTTGGGTGATAATATGACCTTAGTAGCATGTACAGTAGTTAGTATAAAGGCATTGTTTCACCGAAATCTGTCTGGCGTAACACCTTGCACATGTCTAGACCTGTGTTATGTTAATTGTGTGAAGCAAGGAAAGAAAAGGAAAAGTTCAGCAGAGTGTGAAGTAATTATGTCTGTGTGTTGATAACGTTAAACATATCCTCTGACCTTGTAGTCTCAGCTCGTAGTGGCTTTGTTTAAAAGTAGCATCATAGTACTGGTAATATGATCAAAAATAATTCGAACCACTGTCGTTAGTTGGGCGAATTTCCAAAATTAAGTTTATATGTTTTAGGGTTTCAACCACCAATTACTTGGGAAATTGGTCGACTCACGAAGGTGCTGAATAGCTGCCGTAATTGTGCGAAGTATGTTAGTAGAACTAAGGGCTCTGCCCCTGGACGCTTCGCTCGCAGTTGGAAAGTACGCTGAAGGATCTCGTTAATCTTTGGCTCGTTTTTACATGGGTGACCGAGCATAAATCAGCTGTTTTATTTGGCAGCTGACTCAAACTCATTAAACATTATCTCCATAAGATTAACATGGGAAATTTGAATTATTGTGTGCCGGAGCTCCTTCTCGGGTGAATAGCGGCTAAACGGATGATTGGATCTTAAATCTGACGGAAAATCGTTAGTTTGAAATTAAATTTTCTACGACTCTTGTATTTTAACATTTTTGGCTATCTCTTACCGTTTTCTTACTAAACGCGGTCAAAGTGGAGAAATGAAAAAAAAAAATAAAAATCTTTCCCGCCCAAAAGGTGTTTTCAAAATTTTAAATGTTAACTTTTTGCAATTTCTCTGAACGTTTCTCGTTGAGAGCTTTAATTCAAGTATGAGGTTGAGTGGGCTACGGAAAGTGCCTCACAGTTTATGTCAGTGAATGAATCGGTGAACCTTCCTAGCTTTAAAATAGAAAGACGTTGGGCGGAGCCTCCCTTCTCGGATGAATAGTGGCTAAACGGATGATCGGATCTTTTAAATGTGATGGAAAATCGTTGGTTTGAAATTAAATTTTCTACGACTTTTGTATTTAAAATTTGTTGCTATCTCTTATTGTTTTCTTACAACAAAACGTGCTCAAAGTGGAAAATTGAAAAAATCTTTCCCGTTCAAAAGGTGTTTTCAAAATAAAAAATGTTAACTTTTGGCAATTTTTCTGCGCTCGATGTGGAAAAACTCGCTTCGCTAGTTGCATACCGGCCATCGGCCTCGAACAGAAACTGCCCCCTCTAGGATTTGAACCGAGTACTTTTATGGTCCTTCACGTTTTGATTAATTTTTGGCGAACCAGACGAGCTATAACATCTTGCAAAAAACAAAATGTGCTGAATAATCTCCTAAATTATTATTTTTTAGATAAAACCCCGAAAAAGTCTCATTCTAGTACGTAAAATCTGAAAAAACTTTCACTTCCAGTCAAAAAGTGCTCCAGAACTCGTCTGAGCCATTTAGATAACCAACGTGTATACCAAATTTGAACTACGTAAATCGGATGAAAGTGCGGCCGTTAGAGTGTGAACGCAATATATTTAAACATTTTAATAACACCCCAAAACGTGTTCTGGTTATCGTAATTGGTGCTCATTTACTACTCCCGACCCTAGGTCTCACAGTAAGAGTC
Source organism: Philaenus spumarius (assembly GCA_018207615.1). Lineage (NCBI taxonomy): Eukaryota > Metazoa > Arthropoda > Insecta > Hemiptera > Aphrophoridae > Philaenus > Philaenus spumarius. The sequence goes on from JAGFPH010000361.1 coordinate 383,394, forward strand.
AATCCGCTAAATCTTTCCTATGGAAATCCGCTAAATAAGGCGTGTATTATAATTAACACTCACAGGTGCGATCTTTTAATCTTGATCATAAACATTGTAGAAAAAAGTCTACCCGTAGGTGGTTGGAAGACGACCCCATTTCATGGGCGCCCATACCTATGGGGAAAGGGGGACCGCCCCCGCCCCCCCCAGCTTCCAGGGAAAGGAAAATATGTATATTATTAATTATAGTCAGGTATTTTTCTTTAAAGAGATTAGCACTAAAATGTGTTTTAAATGTTATGTGCCGTTTGATTTTACATATATTTATTTTATTTTTTACAATAGTTCAAATTTCAAGCATGAGCTGCTGGGTCACTACTTTGTGCGGCCTCTATGATTGTTATAGGTCTTTGTGTATTCACTGACGGTGTAAAGGTACAGACTAAATGCTGTGTGGATTAATATTTCACCTAAACAGCCAAATTGGCTTCCCAAGTTTTAAAAGTTTTCTTGGGGAGGTCAAAAATATCTCTGGACTCCTTTTGCCGAAGGAGGGGAGGGTACTCCTTAACACGTTCACTGCTACGCAAATTTCGTACTTCCTATGATAGGAGCTCACCTTTTATTTTTTATATTTAGGCCCTATAGTCTAAATGAGTAGAAATTTCTTTATTTTTTATTTTTGAACCTTTCTGAGTAATAATCACTATTATTTTAATGCGGTCGTCCATAGCACAATGCATTATGCATTGAAAATATTTAATATTTGGTGTTGGCGCGCAATGCACTGTGCGTCGGCCGCTTCTAATAGTGTTCAGTGTCAAGCTCACAGGTGCGTCCTTAGTAGTGAACGTGTTAAGCCCCATACCACTGTCTAGCCCCTCCCTAGAAAATATCATATTGGATATTTGACCTTGAAGTGCTTCAGATTCCGCATTACGGAAAATTAAAGGGAAAACGCCAAAAATTAAAAGTCATGTTGGGAACTTGAAATTAGGCACTAAGGTATTTTCTAGCATCAAAAAGAAGTAGAAACAAAAATTTGAAAAAATCTTGCATACAGTTTTTTTAATGAAATTTTCTGATTTGTAGTTTTTGGCATGACCTTTATTTTGAGACATTTTCGTGCCCTTGGTGGGTAGGTAGTATCACCTGGCTAATGAAAATATTGTTTGTTCAAAAGAGGTATGATTTTCGTGCGCTATAAATGTGTTTCAACGTTGAACAAGTAATCATCCGTTAATTTCAGAACTGTTTATTTTCTCGCATTCTGCAATTGCTTTATGTCAGCTGTCACAAGCTATAATCCATTTGTTGTTGTTTAATTGTAATGGTGCTACACTATACTAACGTAGTTTGTTCGGCGTGGTACGGAATTTATGTTTCAAGGTTGCCACACTTGATGGCAGGTTCTCATGGTTTACTAAACGTAATTATTTCTGAGAAATAAAAAGTGTTGTTGTCAGTGGTACCATCTTTCCGCATTCACAACACAAGGCACTCGGTTACCGGGGCTTGTAATTAATGCAAATTACTTCTTTCTCTGTAGTCGATCAAAACACATGTTTAGTATCGACGCGACGTGCTATAAGTATACTATCAGGCCTCGGTCAGAGAAAGTCTTGTTACAAACACTGATTATAGACAAATGAAATTAGGAAAAAATAACTGAATTTTGAGATACAGCTCGGATTGACATGGTTTTTCTGCATTGTGTTCGGAAATGGATCAGGAAAAAAGTCTACATTTGATGATTGACGGCTCGAACGGAATTGCATCGGGACTGCATAAATGCATCTAAAAGTATATATTTTTGTTTAAATATCTAAAAATTTATAAAATATGAAAATTACTTCTGGGGGGGGGGGGGTTGAGGTCGCTGGTTTCGAATCCGACATCGAGAAACGACGCCAGGGTGTCTAGCAACAGGAAAAATAGGGAAAACCTGGAAAAGTCAGGGAATTTTACTTTTCTGGAAAAATCAGGGAAAAGTCAGGGAATTTTGGTTAAGGTCAGGGAAAATAAAATTTCAAAGGAAAATAGTTAAAAATAACTATTTAAAATCATAGATTGATACAAATTTTAATTGAGAAAATAAACATTAAAGATAAGATGAACTTCTAAATTAATCAATAAGAAAACTATGTATTCTGTTACGTAAAAACAACTATCAGCAAGTTAAGCATGTGATTGTGGCAGCTTGTTCCAATGCACTTGCCATGATATGACTGAAACCTTTCTCTAACGTTCTATTTCTAAAAATGTTAGTTTTATTATTAAATGTTTTCGAATTTGGGTATCTTCGTATCAATTAATTAAATATTCAATGCAAATCTGTACTGGTAGCTGGATTACAAAAACCAATTACTGTAGTAGTTATTTCTTTTGTTATAATGTAATAATATATAATTCAATATTTATAGTCATAAATGCATAATTTGCAACTGCTGGTGGTTGGTACATTAACATAGATAGTATTAAATATTGAACTATTATAATATTACCGTGTTTAATTAAATATTTAATTAATTCACTAAAAATTTATTTGCTCAACAATATAATTTGATTGATTTACTAAAATTAAAATTAGCATGGTTTTGTTTGTGCTTTTTTCTAAAATTGGTCAGGGAAAAAGTTATTTAGTCAGGGAAATGTCAGGGAAAAGTCAGGGAATTTCAAATGGTCATATCACTGGACATCCTGGGCGGCCCCAAAGGAACCAGGGGCTAAAATTTAAAAGTTCAGAAAACGACTTGGAAATCGTTTCCCGAGGGCTTTAATGGTCGCTGATTTCAAACCTGACATCAGAAAATATGACCGATTCTCGTTGGGGGCTCTACTGTCGCTGATGTCAATCCTTCGTTGACACTATTGATATTATTAGCGATGACAGTGAAGAAGAAAGTGAGGAAGAAATTAATTTAAATGTATTTTATGTATCTTACTGGTTTATTAGGTTTTCACTGAATCTCTATTTATATTCATCACTGTGTATTGGTTTCAATTTTGCGATCGTTTATCAGGAAGATTATATTAGTAATACATTGGGGTTTTTTTAATTTACGAATTTATTGTATCTTTCTTTCCTTAAAACCATTTTCTATCAATGCCCTGAAAATGAATTCAAAAGTGCATTCTTCTTCCGCCTGCCCCCAACGAGCATCGGTCGAAATCCCCTCCCTCTAGAAATGATTTCCAAGTCGTTTTTTCAACTCAAAAATGTTGGCCCTTTGGGCACTTTAATAAAAACCTAACCTAAAAGTTAATAATACAAATAATTGCTTCAAAGTTTGAAATCGGGTGTTAATGGAAATACTAGAGCAAACGGCTGTTTTATTCAATTGGTTGCTGTGGTAATAAATGTAAATACATGTGTTGGTTCATCAGTGTAGGCCTAACCTAAGAATTTTGTTCGACTAAATTTACAAATATTGAAATAAAAATGTTTTTATCAAAATGAATTATAGCCTAGATGTTACTCGGGGATAGTGTAGCTTTTTATTAGTAAAACTATTTTTTCAATCGGTTCTACTTACATTTACAAACCTACATACAAACAAACAAATTTTACGTCTAGCAGGCCTGTAAGTAGATTTTGTAAAAAATAAAAAAATGGTGGATAGCTCGAAAACAAAGCATTTCCGGACCTACGTTCACTGGACATTTTTCCATCGGTATGTTATGTAGAATTACTTCCCGGAGTTGGATTCACATTTAAAATACACCCAGTGTAAAGGACTCTTTTTGATAAAGAAAATTCAATGATAAACAATTAATTGAGCGAATGTAGGCTCTGTTTATCGTATCTTGTAGTCTTGCACTGTTAAAGTGGGAAAGGAAATGCAAGTACAGTGTACTTGTCGAGGTGTGGCGACGCTGCACCTGCTGCAACACCCTTCCTGTCTGCTCGTCGGCTCTTCCTTGGTGCAATTACTTAACAAGAAACGTCGGGTTCTGCCTTCTTTAACAATGCGTTGCAGACGTACTATATACAGTTCCCTGCTTCTAACAAACATAGGACAAATGTTTGACAGCTCATTTTAAAAGAATGGCTAAATTGTATAGCTTGGTGGTTTTAACTTTTGTGAGAGTATTGTACTGACTGAATGGACTATCAATGTGGAGCAAAAACTACTTAGGCCTAATATACAAATACGAAAATTTAAAGGTTTATTTTTATAGGACCGTAGTCGCACACTAAGAAAGGATTTTGCAAAATTTGAATTTTAAAGCGTAAAATAGTGGACATTGGGATAAACCAGCTGTTCGGATCAAAATCTTAACAACACATGTTTGTTTACATTCATTATCATAGCAACCAACTTAGCAAATTTAGAATTAGTTTATTATATTTCCAACATCTTTTTCAGGTTATATTAACAAACCAAAATCAAACACAAACAATAACCAATGAAATACGCGTATTGTATTCGTATTTTAATTCAATTCAAATATCTATTTTTACATATTATAAATAAAACAGCTGATTTTGATAAAAAATTTAACATAATTTTAGGTTAGGCCTGCAATGAACCAATACACGTTTATATGCAATCAATTTGGCGAATTTAGAATCGGGTAATTATTATTCACAATTAACAGTTTGTTTAGATTAGGTAAACGCAAAAAAGGTTTACGGAATTATAAGTCATACATTTGGTGTTGGTAATATCAACAATTCTTTGAAATGTCGATTATTGATTAATAGTGAAATTACTTTATGGATGGTCTTGTTGGGTGGTGGTGTGGTATTATGGCCACATAATCGATTCTGTAGGTTGCATAGTTTAGGAGTGTGCGGTTGTCTTAAACTTTTGGTTTACCGACTTTTTAAACAGCCGCAGTATTTGAACATTTGAGACCGCCTTGGTGATTGGAAATTCAATGCCCTACAACTTTCGTATTTGAAATTGTTTCCGTAAACGTAAATTATTAGCTATTCAACAATAAACGCTAAAAATTCCGTTTTCAGCCAGTTTGCTACTCACATCTCCCGAACCAACATAAAAACTACAAATCAAGGTTTTGACTCATATTTAATATCTATGAGTACATTTCACATTATTGCATACTGTTTTGATATATAACGGTTAAACCAACGTATAAATCAATTAAATCAAAGACGATCTCGTCAAAGCGAGCTTTTGATCCAAATCAATTGTTTTATTTATAATAGTCGCGTCTCACGTCCGTTCTCAAAACCCCTAATTTTGCCCACGATTATTTATTTTTTTTAATAAGAACCGTAAATATTTCTGAAAAGCCATGCAAATAAAATTTTCGTTAAAGTTGTTTCAGCCAATCCGGAGGTAGCCCGGACACAGAAAAAAACGTAAATGCATGATTAGGGTTTGTTAAAGTGTGAATAATCATATGAGTTTGGAAAAAGAGTTTATTTCGAAATCACAGGCACTTCAGTTTATTTCATAGCCTATGTATAAATTGTTAATTAGATTATTCCACGCAAACACGCAAAATCTTTTTTGGTTTCTGAACTCTGATTTTCGAAATCAGCGACCTAAAACACATAATGAAGAATTCATTTTCAGTATCCAGATCACTGATTTATTAAAAATAAAGTTTCTTACCTTCTTTTCTTCCGTCACGTGACCTCTTCTTTATATTCGTTAGTGACGCGTTTCGGGGCTTTTATTCCATCATCAGACACAAAATTACTCAATCGAAGTCGTCATACATTAAAATTAAATTACACAAAACACACATAGCACATTTCACGTTTAGGTGTACACCTTCTGGCGACCGGCCGGCAACTGTATTAATGAATGACGACCTCGATTGAGTAATTTTGTGTCTGATGATGGGATAAAAGTCCCGAAACGCGTCACTAACGAATATAAAGAAGAGGTCACGTGACGGAAGAAAAGAAGGTAAGAAACTTTATTTTTAATTTAATGAAGGTAGACTGTTCGTGGCGATAATTGAACAACGACCCCTACGTTTGGAACAGACTGTAAAACGCTTAAATGTTTAAATAGATGTAAACTAGTAGTTCTGTGAACAGTAGTTAAAATAACTCGCTCGTTAAAATAACAAATGTGGTTTTGAGCTTACGTTAAAAATAGTATGCCAGTAAGTAAGTAAGCACAAAATTTAGCCAGCGAAACATTATCTTACAATTCCAGCGATTCCGGGATTTCTAGTTCTCGTTTTTTTTCTTTTCTTGAGCTTTAACTGCTTAAGATTTTCTTTTAGAGGCATTGTGATTTATTTAGGTTAATAATGCGTAAGATAGCTAAAAATATCAAGTTATAGCTAGGGAAAACATATAATTAAATATTTACATACTTAAATAACTAAAACTTAACAATGTATTTACAGTTCCGTAACTTTCATATCATATTCCAATATTAGAAATAATGAAAACAAACGATGTTAAAACGTCGTGATAGTGATCTCAACTTTATTCTCAACCCATGTACCAACACTTCCCACGTTGTCCAACGGTCTTTTGTATGTCCTTTATCGCCGAGAGGTTTCATTTGTTTCATCTCATTTTGTAATTCAAGTAAAGCTAAGTCAAATACTTTTATGAAATTTACAATGATAATTTACAAGTATTCAGTTTAATTCTTTGATTTATTCTCTACACTTTCTTATTATTATATGACATTTTTTGCAAAGGATATATTCCTAAATTACTATTCAAAACAGGCCTAGTTTTGTTAGCAGTCTTGTAGTAGGAACATAAAAACTGGTGTTTTCAAAATAAGAAATTTGAAATTGATAAATATTTTTATATAATTCTATTTAGAACTAAATTACGAAACGTTTTTACATTTATGAAAAAAATTACAATAATTTTTACTACTTTTTATGTAGGCCTAAAGTTGAACTTTTTCCTTTCGTTACTGAACATGCTAATAACTAATAAATGTTTCTTGATCTAATAACTTTGTTAATTTTACTTCAATAATTTTTTTAATTGGCATATATTAATTCTTTGAACCTTTATCTACAAAAAAGCTAGCAACACTTTTGAATTGGTTTAGAATAAACGTATTATAAAAACATGGTTGAAATACAAAAACTTGGACGATTTTTAACAAATTTGAAGTTTACGGCCATTTTGTGAGCTTACCGTTAGAGACACGGAAAAAATCAAGGATACAATTTTGTTGAACATAAAATTAGCAAAATGTCATTAGTTTTTAAATTCGAGTTACGGTTAAGCCACAAACTGGCTTTGGAAAAAAGCTTACACTGAGAGAAACGGTGAAGCCGCCATTTTTATTTTATTTAAGGGGTTAAAAATGAAAAATGGAAAAAACCTTATATTATACATGGCTCGGCCTAGGAATAAGGAACATTCATGCAAAAAATCATCAAAATCGGTCAAGGCGTTTGGCCGTAATGGTGAGACAAACACAGACGAAATGCTGAACGGTCGAGTTAAACGGAGACCTCGCTTCGCTCGGTCAATAATGGGTATTCCTCTTTGAATTACATGAATTAATTTTGTTCTCTTAAAATAATTCCGTTTTTAAAATCTAAACTTTAATATAGTTACCAAAGTAATGTTATTACAATATTTATTTGACACTGAAGCCAAAACGTACCACTTGTTAACCCTTACACGTGTTACCGTATCGCCTACTCCGACGTTTGTGGTAAGAGGGCGGAAGTAAGCAAACAGTGGTTGACTCGCTTTAAAGCTGACAAGTCATAACCTATCAGATAACTAGTTATCTGTACCTCGGCTTTTATAACATTTTACTACAATATTCAAGTAAACCCTCCCCAATGGACGTACAGAGCTCGTCGTAGCACAGTTACAATGGAAATGTGTTGACGCACGGTGTACGTCGTAATGCGCTGAGGGGTTGAGTTTGTCTTCTCCGTGTATTTATTTATTGTGGACACGTTCGAGCGTTAACGTGAGAAACATCCAGATTACATGGTAAGCGATCGAACGTAACGGAGCGGACATATGTAAACCATTATGTAATAATTAGACGGTTTATCTCACGCTGCGAAGTCGGTGGTCCGGCGCAGCTGTGATATTGAGTGTTGAACAGCTGATGTCAAGGACATAATAAATACCGACGCTGTCACGTTATCCTATCTGTTGCGCACGTCTGTGCATTGTAATTATTTGAGATGATCTCTTTGCAGTTGTCGTTTGTCTTTTGTGGTAGTAACAACTAAAGGAAACGTTAATGAAATACAATATGAACGACTCTGCGTACTTCGCACGCCAACCATAGTGCTCCAGGGTGTCCACCAATCTGGAAAACCGGGAATTATACGTGATTTTTTACTACCGGGAAAAATTCCGTGAATTATGCGTGATTTTTTTGATAAACCTGGAAATTTCAAAATATTGTCAACACACAACGAAGTCACCGGCCGGCCGTCGCTAACCAAGCGCCAGCTCGGCCGATTATTGTGTAACTAACGTAACGTTGGTCTTGAAGTTAAAAACTTTAGCATTTGTTTAGAGGTTCTGTTATTTTGATGTGGCTGTTTTAATAAATGGTAAATACTTTAATTAATTCCGATGTCTGATTATTAACTGCACACCTAAATATTATTACAAGTTGATTCGAAATACACTTATGGAAAACTAAATTGTATTTACTAGAGTTAAAAATTTTATTTTATTTTTGAGAGTTAACAATTTGAAGCGCGTCGGGGTTCACGTTTTTTAATTAAAATATTAGTACAAAATTTTGAAAATTCAGTGTGAGGTATAGTTTAATATGTTTTTTGGTACGGGAATCCCAATTTTGACAGTTAAAGAGTCGTAGCTCGTTGCGGTCATGTTTTTGGGCCGACATTTTGAAAATTTAGTGTGGGGTATCGTTTTATATGTTTTTGGGTACGAGAAACCCGATTTTGACAGTTTAAGAGTCGTAGCTCGTCGCGGTTACGTTTTTGGGCCAACATTTTGAAAATCCAGTGTGGGGTATCGTTTTATATGTTTTTGGGTTCGAGAAATCCGATTTTGACAGTTAAAGAGTCGTAGCTCGTCGCGGTAACGTTTTTGGGCCAACATATTGAAAATATAGTGTGGGGTATCGTTTTATATGTTTTTGGGTACGAGAAACCCGATTGTGACAGTTTAAGAGTCGTAGCTCGTCACGGTTACGTTTTTGGGCCAACATTTTGAAAATTCAGTGTGGGGTATCGTTTTATATGTTTTTGGGTACGAGAAATCCGATTTTGACAGTTAAAGAGTCGTAGCTCGTCGCGGTAACGTTTTTGGGCCAACATATTGAAAATATAGTGTGAGGTATCGTTTTATATGTTTTTGGGTACGAGAAATCCGATTTTGACATAATAAAAGTCGTAGTTCGTCGCGGTCACGTTTTTGGGCCAAAATTTTGAAAATTCATTGTGGGGTATCGTTTTATATGTTTTTTGGTACGGGAAACCCGATTTTGACAGTTTAAGAGTCGTAGCTCGTCGCGGTCACGTTTTTGGGCCAACATATTAAAAATTTAGTGTGGGGTATCGTTTTATATGTTTTTGGGTACGAGAAACCCGATTTTGACAGTTTAAGAGTCGTAGCTCGTCGCGGTCACGTTTATGGGCCAACATATTGAAAATATAGTGTGGGGTATCGTTTTATATGTTTTTGGGTACGAGAAATCTGATTTTGACATAATAAAAGTCGTAGTTAGTCGCGGTCACGTTTTTGGGAAAAAATTTTGAAAATTCATTGTGGGGTATCGTTTTATATGTTTTTTGGTACGGGAAACCCGATTTTGACAGTTTAAGAGTCGTAGCTCGTCGCGGTCACGTTTTTAAAATTTTGAAAATTTATTGTGGAGTATCGTTTTATATGTTTTTGGGTACGAGAAATCCGATTTTGACAGT
>JAGFPH010000361.1:393225-408925 GCA_018207615.1 Philaenus spumarius
GGGGTATTGTTTTATATGGTTTTTGGTATGGGAAACCCGATTTTGACTGTTAAAAAGTCGTAGCTCGTTGCGGTCACGTTTTTGGGCCAACATTTTGAAAATTCATTGTGGGGTATCGTTTTATATGTTTTTTGGTACGGGAAACCCGATTTTGACAGTTTAAGAGTCGTAGCTCGTCGCGGTCACGTTTTTGGGCCAACATTTTGAAAATTTAGTGTGGGGTATCGTTTTATATGTTTTTGAGTACGAGAAACCCGATTTTGACAATTAAAAATTCGTAGCTCGTCGCGGGAACGTTTTTGGGCCAAATTTGAAAATTCATTGTGGGGTATCGTTCTATATGGTTTTTGGTATGGGAAACCCGATTTTGACAATTAAAAGGTCGTAGCTCGTCGCGATCATGTTTTGGGCCAACATTTTGAAAATTTATTGTGAGGTATAGTTTAATATGTTTTTGGATACGGGAAAACCGATTTTGACTGTTAAAAAGTCGAAGAGCGTTGGCGGTCAAGTTTTTGAAATATCTGAAATAATTTGAAAAAATATTGTATTTGAGATAATACATTTTGTGTTATGTAATAAAAGTTGTTATCTTTTGATATGAAGACTATATAGTGTATGCAATTGTTTTATAAGCAATCTATATTTAAGTTATTCGTTATTTTAGGAAATTTTCTACTTTTGTTTAATGTCTATTAAAAGGTTTTAACCATATGCCCTGATTAAGATATTACATTGTTACATTATTAATATACATTCAAGTTTTCTTCCATGTCCTTTTGTTTTTATTTTCTACAGTCCTATGTTTTAATTGTTATTTTGTGTTCTCTTTAATTGTTGTGAAAATTATTTGGGTTCTTCTTTATCTGTTAATTTTTGGTTTTGTTCATTTAAACAGTTGCAACATTTAATCAGAGACAATGACAATTTAAATACATTTTTTCTTGGTAAATTTACACGTTTGCCTTCCAAACGTAAGTTATTCATCTACATGGCATTAACTGTAGGTTGTGAAATATGGTTTTTGTTATTGCAGTTTTAACATACGATTTTTGAAAGCAGTTGGTATTTCAACTTATTCAGTTGTTAAATTATAGTTGTTTTTGCCAACTCAATTGTTTAAACAAACTTATCTGAGATTGATATTGTGAGAATCACATTGTGTTTGAGATTTTTTCAATCCTTAAAGTAGGAAAATTTATTATTCTTTTAATAACACTGGCAAATATTGTACCGTTCTATTTTTTTTACATATGAACCTATACAACTATTAAATTTCATATTTTGTGATTCTAATTTTTGACCTGGAAATTTTGGGAAATTAACCTGGAAAACCTGGAATTATTCATGAATTTTTTTTTAATGGTTCAGTGGACACCCTGTGCTGGCTCCGCTCTCATTAATTTAAATATAGCTTATATTTTGGTTCCGTTTGCAGCCTGTGTGGACGGGGATAATTGTCGTACTAAAAACCTGCCCACAAGATGATAATCTGTATATAGTATCCTTTTTTAAACGTGTACTGGGTGTTTCTAATAATAAATAATTTGATCTCGTAGCTGAACCGCTGACGTGAGTTGAGGGAGTTTCCAAAATTAAGTTTATATTATGTTTTTAGGGTTTCAACCGACTACGTATTTGGGAAATTTGTCTACTCACGAAGGCGCTGAATAGCTGTCCGCGTTTACGAAACATATTAGTAGAATTTGTTTGCACCTCAGCATCCAGTCTTGGCTCACGCGTTGCTTCGTTTTGCCAGTTTGCTCGTCTCCACAGCGCCGACGGTAAATCAATCTCCACAGCGCCGAGGCCATACATTATCAAAGGGTCTGCTCAGTGATGCAGAAGTGACAAGGGTTAATATCTTCTCTTTTAAAATGAACCCGTAATGGTTTTCATTGCAGTCATGATACTCCTCGAAGTCTAAATAAGTAACATAATGAATTTATGTACTTTTGAGATGCTCGCAGTTAATCTTGAATGACTATGTAGAGCCACTTTTATATTACTAGAATGATTTGGTTTAACGTTACAAATCAAGTCCAGTAATATAAAAAGCGGCCTTCTGGCTTTGTTTGTTGTTGTTTTTTTTGTTTTGTTTTTTTATCGGTGAAGGAGTAAATTTTTGTCTCATTTTTATTAAACTAAAATACAATGCTACTTTAGAATTCGAGGAGTATTAGGTTAGGTTAGGTAATGTCTGCAATGAAATGTATGCAAATTTCGCGTCATTCCTTGATTTGATTTGTAATGTTAAACCAAATCATTCTAGTGATATATAAGTGGCTCTACATAGTCATTCAAGATTAACTCGAGCATCTCAAAAGTACGAGATTAAATTACATACAAAGTACATAAATTCATTATGAGGCGTATCACGACATTACCACGGTTCGTTGCTTTTGTGAATTCCAATTCGGCTGGCAAAACTGTCGGATTATGCCAGGTAGCCAGCTCGGCGCTGTGGATACGGATTCGAATGCTTCGCTTCGATCGCAGAGGACAATTTTTGCTCTTTGTGGTAGTTTTAGCGTACTTTTATGGTATTTTAGGTTTTGGCCGATTTTGGGACAACCAGAGGGGCTATAAGTTCGTGTAAAAAAAACAAAGTGTGCGGAAAAATATCCTGTATTTATTTTTTTAGATAAATAAAACAAACAAATTCTAGTACGAAAAATCTAAGAAAAAAGAATCCAGGTGTGCTTAAGACCACACGGTAGAAGTGTAAACTTCTATGGCGATATTCTGATAAATACAGTTTAAAATATATTATGGAAATATTTAACTGTATTTGGTTAAACCACTCGAAATCAATTTTGAAAAAATCAAAATGGTTGTAACTAAAAAATTCAAATACTTAAAAATATCGTTGTGTGGCATATCGTTTGAAAGTTTATTTAATTCTGAATCCAAAAAGAAGCATAGTTAATATATTTTTTAAATAGTACAGCAAAATGGGGCAAAATCGGAAAACACGATTTCGTTGTTTTTTGGCCGCCATTTTGAATCGGTTAAAAATATGGATGTGAAAATTTCACCGATGGTTTTCTCTTGAAATTCCGCATCGAAATGACGTATCACATGACCACCTTCCCATTTAAAAAAAATGAAGTTCATTCCAAGATGGCGGTTAAACATTACAAACTCACCAAAAAGTGATTCTTTTATGGGTCTGAATAATTGCTTTTATTCCTATGCCATAAGACTCGAACTTTATGAAATATTAAGCTGTTTCCAGACTTTTGCCTCACTCTGTTATATATAGTAGTGTGGCTGTAAAATTCGATTCACCGCTAGGAAAGTTTTTGGACGCGGTGCGCCTATAGAAGATTACACTTCAAAAATTGACTTATTGTCAAAAAACGTGCTTCCGGCTGTTGAATTTTTGAGGGACTTAGAAAATAATGTGTGTACAAATCGGGCGTAAAATGCGTAAATTGTATGTATGTAAAAATTAAAATTAAAATTAATAACACTCTAAAACGTGTTCTTTGGACCATAATCGGTGCTCATTGACCAGTCCCAACCTTATGTCTCACCATAAGTTTCGTTGCAATAGCTCATCTTTCCTGCGGAAATTCGCTAATAATCTGTCATATTTCACGAACGTATTCAAGTTGGTGTAAACACATGTCTGAAAATGCTTCGTTACAAAGTCTCGGCTACTGGAAGTTAATTGGTACATTCAGGGGTTTTTATACGGGTTTCAGTCTGAAATAATAAATAAAATATGTACTAGAACTGTAATCGCGGTCAGTTAACGAGAAACCTGGGTTCCTTTGTTAGGAGCAGAAATCACGTTGACAAGTTCCAGGAGCCGTTACTCTCTAAGGCTGCGTTTACACGGTGTCTGTTCGATTCACGTGTTTGTTCACGTGTACGGTTTTACCGAATACGAGTCCGCATTTCACACGGCAGCTTATTTGATTCGATGTTTCCCGAATACGGGTTTTGAGTCGCGAAGAGAGGCAGTGCACACGGTCGTCGTTATGGAATGGACCCACGCATTCCTGTTATTTTAGGCCTATACCGGTATAAACGGTTTGTCCAAGAGACGTTTGGTACAACCATAGATCATGAATAATAAAATAGATCATGCATGCATACGGCCTACGGGGGATGTGTGCCGAAAAATAGGTTGTAGCGAAAATAGTACATGATCGCGCCGCGAGGTAGCGCTAGGGAGAAATCATTGGTAGCATTGGTGTTTCATACAGCTTCCGTCGTTTCCCCAATAGATAACGCCACTATCGTCGAATTTCCAGTAGAACAAAATATTGCATTGGATCGGAGTTCTATTAGGTTATCCAACCAAATACAATGGTACAACGAAGTTATTGGTTACATCCTTTACTAGAGCATGATCAGCACCGAGAAGAAAAAAAAAGATTTGAAAAGTTTGTTCTAAACCTGAACTCAATTTTCGATGGCTACTTTTGGTGATTTATTAGCAAGAGTGACTCTTCCGCGTATGAGTACAAACATGAGGCTACAATCAGTACAGGATCTCGCCATTTTTTTATGATTTCCAAGAGCGTAGCGAACTGTGGACACAGCATAGAGACGTGTTTAAGTTTACTCTTACCCAGTATTGCCGAGTTGCAGCAGAACCGTTGCTTTCACTCGATGTATATTAGACAAGGTAGAGTGTACGTTGCTCTCTTGTTTACGGAAGGGAAGGGAAGATAATGATTGCTTACAGTAAGTAATAATAGAGCAGTGTGCAGAGCTCGACTCTCGTAGTCAATAATAGGTTGAAGCATTTCCTCGTTCATATCTTACACGGTAAATTTATTGTCGGTTTTAATAAGACAGAAATAAAACGAGTTATTGTATCAAGCCGTGCCGCCTTGGTACTGTAATGCATTGAGAGGTCATGTAGCTCGAAATAAAGAAAACCCCTTCCTATAAACATGCCCGGAAACGCTTTTTCCATCAACTATCAGCAATTTTCTTTTTAATTAATAATTTACATATCTAGGACGTCTGGACCGATTGTGTTGAAATTTTACACGTTCCTTGTAAATGTAAAAACCTAGTTAAAAAAATCAAATTGGTCCAACAATCCGTTTAAAAATGGTGGCCCAAATCAACGTCCAAATCAATTTATGTTTCCCATTTAGGCTTTACATACAAATGATCATCTGTTCCAGTAAGCGCAAAGACCACGATCCACCACGACATGTGAAATGTAGAACCAAATCGTATTAATAATACCTAGCTCTACTTAAATTACCATCATGATTGTCTTGATCAAAATATTTATACAAATCTAATACTTTCCTCTTTTTAATTTCATTTATTATTATACCACTCATTCTAAGAAATTGTAATAGAACATCTGGAGATACTCCATTTCCACTAAAAATTATACATCTAGATCTATATGAAAAATCTTTATTTTAAAAACATTTCCCAACAATAAGTAGGTTTCATAAATTCTTGGATCCAAACATGAGCAGCAGGTGACCCAATCAAAATAATCATTTAACACTTCATCATTAGGAAACACAACATAAACAAATACAATGAATGGGATGGTATGGTATTTCACGTCCGCGAGTACACTTTACCTAAAATGTTTTCTACAAACAATATTTTACGCCTTAAACGCAAATAATCAAATGCACATTTCCCTTCCTATATCTATAACTTAAGAGTTTTACCATTTTAATTAGTCGATTCCTGTTTGTAGAATACTCTAGAACGACCCGGAACACTAAGTCTCTTCGATAGTCCAGAACCGTCTGGAACATTTTAGAACATTCTCGAACCTTCTGGGATATTCTAGATCATTCTGTCTGAAACTTTCTGAAACATTCTAGGATATTCTAAAAAATTCTGTCTGGAACTTTCTGAAACATTCTAGAACGGTCTGTGATATTCTAGACCATTTTGTCTCGAACTTTCTGAAACATTATGGAACGTTCTGTGATATTCTTGAACTTTCTGAAACATTCTGACTCTATCTTTTTTAAACATTCTAAAACGTTCTGTGATATTCTAGGACATGTATTATGTATGGAACGTTCTGGAATATTCTAGAACGTCCTGTGATATTCTAAGACATTCTGTCTGGAACTTTCTAAAACATTCTAGAACGGTCTGTGATATTCTAGAACATTCTGTCTGGAACATTTTAGAACGTTCTGTGATATTCTAGAACATTCTGTCTGAAACTTTCTAGACCGGTCTGTGATATTCTAGAACATCCTGTCTGAAACATTCTAGAACGTTATGTGGTATTCTAGAAAATTCTGTCTGGAACTTTCTGAAACATTCTAGAACGTTCTTTGATATTCTGGAACTTTCTGAAACATTCTGAGTGGAACTTTTTGAAACATTCTTAAACGTTCTGTGATATTCTAGAAAATTCTGTCTGGAACTTTCTGAAACATTTTAGAACGTTCTGTGATATTGTAAAACATTCTGTCTGGAACTTTCTGAAACATTCTAGACCGGTCTGTGATATTTAGAACATCCTGTCTGGAAATTTCTGAAACATTCTAGAACGGTCTGTGATATTCTAGAAAATTCTGTCGGGAACTTTCTGAAACATTCTTAAAAGGCCGCCAACATTAATGAGTAACGTCAAAAATGCCATCTCAAATAAGTGAGCCGTTCCAGAGATATAAATTATTTAGTAAACAAAATTAACTGGGAGAAAGACATAAGTGGCGGATAGGAAGAAGCGTTTCCGGACATGTCATATGTTTATTGGCAGTTTTTTCTTTATTTTCACCCATATGAACATTCTGTGATTGTTCCGCGCATTATAAATTCCGCGTTTAATAAATATGCAGTAATGTAGTCACGGAATTTTACTCACTAGTTCATCTGTATAATATAATATATAAGAACAAGTCCTGACTGACTGACTGATTCATAATCAGCGTACAGCCAAAACTATGATTGATATCTAGAGATATAATATTTTCAGGGTACCTTCATACTACTACGTAGAAGACCACTATAAGAAAGGATTAAAAGGGTTGAAAATGATCAAAATATGGGGTTCAATCCCAGGCCTATAACCGATAAAACAGCTGATTTGAATCAAAAGCTTAGTAACACAATCTAGGTGTAGCCTTTATGCTGAATTGACACACGTGTGTTGAATGCATTTACATTCGTTACCATGTAGTAACCAACATGGAAAGTTTAGAATCAGTTAATTACTGTTCAAGAGCAAATTTTTGGGTTAACAAAATAACACAAACAAATGACGAGAAAGCCTTACTGTATTATAATTCAAACATCTGTTGTTACATATTGCAAATAAAACAGCTCATCTGGAATATAAGCTAAACACAGTTTTAGGTTAGGCCTACACTGAACCAACACGCGTTTCTCGAAAGCGCTTAGATTTATTACCGTAGCAACCAATTTTCAAATTTAGAAACATTTAATTATCCTTCACAACTAACTTTTTTCAGTTAGGTAATAGCGAAAACAACCAAAGAAAAAGGCTTACTCTAGCATAGTACTAACACCTATCGCTATTAAAATTATGCCAACTTTATTTTTTACTAAGCCTGTTTGACCAGTTTGAAACACTACCGTTTCACATTTCCGTCATATTTTATAACTAGAAAATTGCCTCTCTTCTGTACAAGAATAAAAAAATCTATGTCCTAATCAATCGTAATTCCCGTTAAAATATAATAGTATACAACAATCTGTTTGCCATTGCTTCGCCGCGGGGGTTGGCGAACGTAGCGAGCAGAGTTCTTGTATAATATATGAGGACTAGCTGGCCCGATTCAGCTTTGCACGGATAGACAAATAAAAGTTAAATGTATATTAACAAAAAGTATATTATTATATTAATAAATATATTACAGTATGTATTTCTTATGGGGATTTTTAGTAACTTTGACACCCCCCCCAAACCTCCCCTAAAATTTCGAATGTTTTGAAAACCTTTCTTAGCGAGCACCTATGGCCCTAGGGGAAGCTGTATAGCAAATTTGATTCCAATCTGTTCTGTGGTTTTGGAGAAATCGTGATTTAGTAACTTTGACCCCTAAAACCCCCTCTAAAATGTCGATTTTTTTTAAAAACCTTTTTTAGAGAGCACCTATGGCCCTAGAGGAAGATACATACCAATTTTCGTTCCAATCCGTTCAGTAGTTTTAGAGAAATCGTGATTTAGTAACTTTGACCCCTCCCCCAAACCCCCTAAAATGTCGAATTTTTTTAAAACCTCTCTTAGTGCACCTATGGCCCTAGTGGAAGCTACATACCAAATTTCGTTCCAATCCGTTTAGTAGTTTTTGAGAAATCGTGATCAGTGAGTAAGTGGATTTGGCTTTTATATATATAGATACTTACACGAACTTTTTTGTTTCTATGTATGAAACAGGCTTCTGAAGTTTTGAAACAGGCCAATGCAGATATGAAGTGTAGAAAGTTGACTAGCTTGGCTGAAGACTACGTCTTTATCAGCGGAACATAAAAGCTTTGCGAATAAATCCGCGAGGAACGGGACAAGTTGCCTTAAATAGCCGTAGAAAGTGAGAATGGCGAGGTGGAATGCCGTCCTAGACCTCGCTACGACTCGTGTAGTGCGTTTCATTCAAACACCGGGCGGATTATCTTCCATCTACAACATCATGACAAGTTCATTAAATACTGTATTGCGATATAGTACGGGTAGCACCGTCGAAAATAAGGTGTTTATCAGTATTAATACACCCAGCCCGGGTGGGATCTTTTGATCATATACATTGTAGAAAAAAGCTATAATTAACATACATCAAATGGAAAAGTGCTAGCTTAAAGCAATCCGCCACCAAATTAACATACATCAAATGGAAAAGTTCTAGCTTAAAGCAATCCGCCACCAAATTAACATACATCAAATGGAAAAATTCTAGCTTAAAGCAATCCGCCACCAAATTAACATACATCAAATGGAAAAGTTCTAGCTTAAGGGGAGCAGACCTCCCTATCTTCCGCCATGTTAGCTTATGCACCTTTTTATAAAAAACCATTAGAGCTAGAGATCTGGAATTTTTACCATTATTTCCTACTTCCTTTGTCAACATTTTCTCCAGAGGATTTTGGTTTATCTTAATTTATTTGTTCGGTCCTTTTTTAAATGTAAAAGTTCCCATAAAATATTTCTTAACTTTTTGTTTTTTGGTATTTATAAAAACCAATTGGAATGATTATGTATAATAATGTACTACATGTGTGTGCAAAGTTTCAAGGTCCTAGCTTTAACGGTTATTGAGAAAAGGGTACATTTAGTAAAAAAAAAAAAACACTGTTTTCGGAGAAATGGATTTATTTACAAAAAACAAAATAGCGAATCATATCATATCATGTGATATGTAGCAATATCGCGATTGCATGGTTTCAGAAAAACATTTTTCTCTTATCTAATGCAAATGAAATATATCTTATGTTATATATCAATTAAAAGAGCAGAAAACAAGCTACAATAATCAATAAAAATAAAAAATAAAGATTAAACTTTTTTTTGAGGTCTGCTCCCCAAATTAACATACATCAAATGAAAAAGTTTTAGCTTAAAGCAATCCACCACCAAATTAACATAGATCAAATGGAAAAGTTCTAGCTTAAAGCAATCCGCCACCAAATTAACATAGGCCTACATCAAATGGAAAAGTTCTAGCTTAAAGCAATCCGCCACCAAAATCTGCATTTTTTAAATGTTTAACAAGTTTTTTAAATTTAATTTTTGTATGCTACATACTTTTCTAAATATGTGTGCAAATTTGATCATGTTTCCATACTTAAAAGAAAAAAAGTAATGCAATTCGCGATTATACAGTGTTGAAACTTTGAACTCCGTTTCCCGAAAGTTTATATACTTTTCCCATGTTTGGATGTACTTATGATTGAATCAAATCTACAGTATTAGACCTAGACCATTAAAATCTTTACCACTTTATCTTTGATATATTTAGAAGATTTTTTGGTATGGAAAACACTATAGCCTTAAAAAATATTTATAGTAATACAAAAAGTTTGAAAATATACTTTTTTAATACAACCTTATAATTTTTTCCTAGAAACAGCACATGGTTTTCCAAGCCCAAAAAGATTCTTTATATTATAGGCTACACATTATGAAAAACATATTCAAATTGGTTAAAAAACAAAAAGTTATTACAAATTTAAGAAAACTCAAAACACAAAGGTTACTTGGTAAAACTTAAAAAAAAGAATGTTTTTGGTGGCGGATCCCTCTTAAGGGTCGGCTCTAGCTGTCGGCCATGTTGGCTGACACTCCATAACACCAATGTTAAATTAAAATCCAAATTTTTCCTTTAGTTTTTATCGGAAAATTATAAACAATGTGTCATTTTAAAGCTATGGTCAATATGCATGCAAATGGCTTTTTCAAAACTAAGAAAAATATTTATTAACAATTTAAAACATTGATTATTAATATTTTTTTATGTTGTCACTATTAATTATAGCGAAAAACTACCAAGCCATTCGCATGAAGAATTTCGTCCCTAAGAGTTTGGTATTTTTTTTTAAAACGCTATTTGAACAATTGCGGGTTTTAAATGGATTTAGGCTGAGCAATGTCCGTGTAACCCACAGCCGCTATAGGGTGATTTTAAATATTTTTTATTTTGGAACTATTAATTATAGCGAAAAATTACCAAGCCATTCGGATGAAGAATTTTGTCCCCAAGAGTTTGGTATTTTTTTAAAAAACTCTATTTGAATAATTGCGGGTTTTAAATGGATTTAGGATGAGCAATGTCCGCGTAACCTACCGCCGCTATAGGGAGTCGCAGGTTGCTTTTTGTTTTACTAGAGCCGACCCTTAAGTGCTTAAGATTCTATAAAAAAGTAGTAAGTGCTATTATAATATGTGGAAAAAATATAGGAAAAACACTGAATCTTATTTTAGCGAGCTACTCCAGTGACCCTTATGGTGAGACCTAAGGACTTTAGTGGTAAATGAGCACCGATCATGATCCCCAGAACACGTTTTGGGGTGTCATTAAAATTATATATATATAGGTGTTCGCACTTTAGCGGCCACATTTTAAATCCGATTTGTTCCAAATTTGGTACATATTGGTTGTCTCCGTCGCTCGCATGAGTTCGTTAGCCAAAAAAAAAATCAACAACCGGAAGCGCTTTTTTTTTACCGGTAGTAACTATTTTTTGGGATATTTCGTACGAGAATGAAACTTTTTTAGAGTTTTATCTAACGAAATAAATAAATGTAGGATATTACTCTGCACATTTTTTTTACACGACCTTATAGCTCGCTTGGTTCCCCCCCCCCCCAAAATCGATCAAAACGTAAAATACCATAAATGTATCCGAATCAAATTCACGTGGGGGTTTTACCGTGGGGCATCTTCCAATCCGAGGCCCTATGGCCAAGTTTGTACGCTGCGAGCGAAGCGAAGCAGTCCATAAGCCGAGGCATCAAGTACCCTGATACATAAAAATGAATAAAACTCTAATTAAAACTAAATAACAAGGTTATAATGTAGGTAGTTGGGTTAAAACGATAAGTATTTTTAAATGTGGCCAATCACATTCAAATGATGAAAAAAAATTGCTAACACCATATTTAGTGGTCTGGGTGTCATCACCCAGCATCCTCCGGATGCAGTTTGGTAGGCAAAACCTCTTACGATCATGTTTTAATTTTTCACACTCTAAAATAAGGTGTTTGATGGAAATGAGATTTAAGCAGTAAGGACAAAGTGGCGGATCCCCCCGAAGCATCAGAAAACCGTGGGTTAACCCAGAATGGCCAATGCGCAGACGAGAAACCACCTCTTCCTCTCGACGGCTTTGGCGGTTTGAAGATATCCATGGCCGAACGGTGACGTTAATTTGGCGAAGTTTATTGTTTTGTACCGCTGCCCACTCTTCTTCCCTCTGTCTGAACAAGGCTTCAAAGAGGGCATATAACTATCCTATTCACGCGAGTGAGCGGCTTCCTTAGCAGCTAGGTCTGCTTTAGTATTTCCCTGTATACCAACGTGTCCCGGAACCCAGCAGAACGACACCCCAACGCCTCGTAGCCAAAGTCTGTGCGTGGAGCACAGAAAACACTAAAGCACTTAAAAGGTCATATGACGTCTTAAAAAAATTGTTTTCTTGAGCTACAACTTTCCCATTTAATGTATGTTAGGAAAGTCCACAGTTTTGTTGTTTGTACCATTTCACCCCCCCCCCCCCCCCCACCCCTCCCCCAACTCCTTTCCGGAATGTGGAAATTGCTGGACTTTTTTCTACAACGCTTTTTATCAAAAGCACCTCCGGGTCAACTATCTCACCTCGATGCATTCCAATGAACATCGTATACTGTCTGTACTTTTGCTCGGTGCGAAGTACGCATGCGCACGGGTGTCCCCTAGTTTGTTTATTAATACAAAAAGAAGCAGTCGTTGCTCACCCGTTTAAACCTGTCTTGCCTCAATTACCGAAGCATGATAACTATCATCATTAATTTCCCCAAGCATACGAGACAAGAATAATTAAACAGATTCCAAGACGGCTGTTTCTCACATTACCATTACATCAAGCAGGCCTCGGTTGTTGCCAGTCGACATGAATTATTTAATCGTGTTGGCAGTGTAACAGGCGGCACTTGTCTTAAGTGAGGTAGGTAGCAAATTAGTTTATTTTAAACTAGACGTTGCCGGTGGTAAAATAAGTGCATTTAAAGTAATTAAAGTATCTCCTAAGACGGATTTATTTCAAAATTATATTAATTAATATTTTGATATAACGTACTAGTAAAAATTGTACGTGAAAATGACTTGCGGATTAATTAGATATACATTAAGAAAACGTATATTTCGCACCTAGGTCCGAAAATGAGGTTTTGCAGGCTTGAGATCGTGTTTCAAGTTCGAGACAGAGTCGAGAAACCCTTTCGGCCGTGGTGCGAACGCTATTTTTCACCACACTACACAATAAAATAAACACTATATAAAATTAAAAAAGAATATTTATTTAGCACACATGAAAATGAAACTTTGAGGTTATGGCTCCTATAAGCAGCAACAATAATAACGGGTTGCTAGGCAACGGTGAAAATAACAATTATGTGTGTGCCACTAGTCTGTCGGCAATACCTATTGAATCATTTGCCATATGGGCCTATTTCATAACGAAATTGTGTTGAGATATACGTTCATATTTTAATTGAATAAACGAACAGCTGACTTTACGGCCCTAGGGCAGAAAAGAGCTACTTTCGGCCTCCAAATGATGTTCCGAAAATAGCTGAAAACATCGTAGTGTAATGAAAAATAAATTTTATGTAGTCTACTTAACTATGATGTTGGGATTTTTAACTCGATAAATGTGTACAATTACAGTATAAGAAATACTAGTCCAGTCAATGAACGACCAAAATGGGAGTGTTGTTGAGGACATGGAGGAGGGGAAGCAAATGACTTTTGGAATTTGTTGGGGGTACTTTAGGAAGTAAACATACTTAGGGGGTTACCCCCACCCCTGATGCTTCATGGCGGGAGGGGGTAGAAAGGCACCCTTTTTCGGGTGTTCACTTATATCTCGAAAACGGTGCGTCGTACAGAAAAATGTGTTCCATTAAAAATTAAAGATAACTACGCCCTTAACTTACATAGACTATAGACCTTGTATAGACCAAACTCACAATCTTAACAACAAAACGACAGGCCACAGATGTCCGGAACCCTTGAACCATCTGTGATATATAGGCCTTAAAGAGTTGACTAGTATCTATTTAGAAGTAAAGTAACGAAACACAACTTGTTTTCACCTTAATTTATTAAAAGTATTCAAATTCTCAATTCAATTACCACGTAGCTTAACAATATTACTTTCATTTATTATCAGGGATGACAAAAATAAAAAGCCTAAACTTCATAGTTCAATTACACACCAACATACACAGCAACAAATCACACCTAAAACACATCAACAATAACATAACCTAAATCATCTGTTGACAGTTGAGTAAAGTAAATAACTTATTTATTTGAAACTCAATTAGGTTATCAGCTGTTTAGAACCAATTATTATGTCCTACTAGTAAATCCTCGTGAAAAATCAAACTCGTAAACTATGCAGTATACAGAATCGGATCAGTGGTCGTTCGAAAGAACTCGGCGAGCTGAATTCTATGAGCATCTCAAATTGTATACACGTGCTATCAGTCTAAAGCAATAAGCAGAAACGTGCCCAAAAGTGGTCGAAACAGTCAACTAATGGTCACTACAGTCGGGAGCACGAACTAAAGCTGGTGAAAATGTTTGCGCTGTTGCCAGATATGGGACTGGCAAAGGCCGACTGTAATGACGTCACAACTTTTGTACTTCAATATTTCCACAAGCCTACGTACAGCTATTAGACACTTTCACTTTGGACTAAACAGATGCTGTGACCGATTGGACAGACCTTTCTTAAACTACACTCTACAATTTCCTTACTTTCTAAATCGTCGTGTCTGCATGACATCTGGTGATCAAGACCAAACGCGATGCGTAGTCTGTTTACTATAGGTTATAAATATATACTTTTAACACAGAGTTACAGATTTATAGAGTAAACAGCAGATTCTATCTCAATGAAGCTTCTTACAGGTTAAGGCATAACAGGATTGCATACAAATAAAACCCCGAACTGCTGAACAGATTTTCTTGAATCATGGCTAAAAAAACTCTCGATCAAGTCACCTTAAAAAAAAAAACTAAAACAAAATCGATTCTTGCGTTTGGGAGCTACGATGCTTCAGACAGATACACACGTTAAACTTATAAACACCCCTCTGTTTGCGTGGGGGGGGGGAGGTTAAAATCACAGCCACGCTAAACCATATACATTACTCGGACATCACTATACCCACAAACGATATAATGTTGTCAATTCTACGGTAATGGTTTACCCTCAGTGACATGGTGTATCGCGTTGGGTATCCTTCCTACTAGGGATGGCAACATATATCGATACTTAGGATCCCGATATGTCGGTGTATTTACATTCATTAACATATCAACCAATTTAGCAAATTTATAATCAGTCTGTTATTCTTCACAACCAACAGTTTTTTTAGCTTAAGTTAGCAAAATAAAAGCAAACGCAAACAAAAATAAACGAAAAATGCTAACCGTGTTATAATTCCATTCAAACATGTTGTTACATATACAGTATTATAAATAAAGCAGCAGATTTGGATCAAAAGCGTACACAATTTTAGGTTAGGCCTATACTGAACCAAAACTCGTTTATTGAAAGTGTTAAAGTTCATTGCTGTAGCAACCATCTTGGCCGATTATAATCGGTTTTAACAATTAATTAGTTTAACAACATTTTATTTAGGTTAGGTTAGCATAGTAAAAGCAATAAATGGTACCAGATAACTGCCACATACTTTCTCCCAGTTGAAATTTTATACCTTCCCAAGAGTAGCATAAGAGGTGGTTATTTAGAATTGCAAAAGTAGGAAAATGTTACCTTGGAAAATGTTAGATACATGTAACAACATGCATATTATATTATTATTTAAACTATTCGATCGATTTCGAACAAATTTGCACCAAACATGTAAATTAGGCCTGTATAGATGCACGAAAAAAGGTTTTGAAAAACAACCCCCTTTTTGGCCAAAACCCCCAAAAATCAGTTATTATTAGTATTATTATCTAAACGAGAATTTTTAGAAAGATGCAGTTTTTTTGCATATGGTAGG